>UELU01118803.1:0-13567 GCA_900490025.1 Megastigmus dorsalis | reverse complement strand
TTTCATTTTCCATAAAACTAAGTAGTTTCTGTACTAGAATCTAAATACTGTAATGTATAAGTAAGGCCTATTAAATCCCCTTAAGATGTTGAAGTGTAAAATCCTTCATCAGCTGGTCAAAAACAAGTCATATAGTTGATAAAATTGTAATCAATAATAAATCAAATATACATTCGTTACCAAACCACGATCTTCGAAAATTTGACATAATAACTATTAACATGTCATATATAATATTTGAGGGAAACTTATAACAGTTTCCTTGGTAAATAGCTTCACATTTTACCTATAATGAATATACATATATTTGTATCTCAGTGTTCCATTTGAAATATAAAATTATGTTAAAACCCGATAAACTTTATAAGTACGTCATTTCAAAGGAATTCATTAACTTAAAAAATAGATCGAAATCATAATCACAAGCTCGGTGATCGTAGAAATACTAATCCCAATTATTATAAAAGCATATACTTAAAAGTACGCTATAAATTTACGCTATATATGGAATGTACACGCTTATTCCCGTAAAGCCGAGAGCATTTGTGCAGCGGTCGGTTCTTATTTCAAAATTACCGTCATCGTTACTCTTCTCTTATAGAGTGCACTTTTATCTTCACACTCGCGCCCGGCAAAATGCATTTGTGACAGATCGAAATTACGATAAACTACACGTAGGCTTAAGTACTAAAATTACTTTTTTCCTCTCTCTCTCTCTATCTCTCTCTCTCCCTCAGCTGCGAGTTGAAGCACGAGGTCAAGCGTTATCGAACTGTCGGACGGGTAGAAAAAAGCTGAATCGCGCTGCACGAGTTTGTGCATATGAAGCGCGCGTGTGTGCGTTAAAGACACTATACCAACAGATTAGCTTGTGTTGTGTTTAGCGTCTATCCCCTTGCTCTCTCTCTCTCTCTCTCTCTCTCTCTCTCTCTCTCTCTCTCTCGATCGTAAAGTTAGATGCAGACGATAAAAGCAGACCGCCGCGCGGCTTGGAAAGAACGCAATGTGCAGCTTTTTTATTTTCTCTTTCGAGCGAGAGAAGAGATACTCGAAAAGCCCGCACTAAGAGTGGCCGCACATATAAGTACGTGGAGAGCTATATGGCTGTGTCCTATTCTATATCTCTCCGTCTCTCGTCGTCATTCTTTGTATACCCCAGTCTCTCTTTTTCTCTCTCTCTTTCTCTCTCTGCTTACCGGCAGATCGGGGCACCCGCACTGACGTATCAGCTTGCATGCATTTCTGCAGTTTCAAGTGCATTTTCTCAAACCACATGGTAACGCAAGATGAGATACGGGTGGCGCGTTCGAGAACTTGAATATAATGCTCGAAATGCGCTCGGCTCTCTCTCTCTCTCTCTCTCTCTCCCTCTGTTTCGCCCACTGCATAGGTATTTCATCGCATAGAATTTGAGGGCTGCAGGTTTCAGCCTCTTGTTGATGGAACTTTGTAATTAAAATGACTTGATAATAATCTATTATTGAGTTTTCGCCGAATGTTCGTTAACTTTTTCATTAAACTGTATATATATTAAATTAGAGTTATTACCGGAAAAGTAGCCGCCAAGTGTGGTAATTGTATTCTTAAATTAGTCGAAAATACGGCTTTGCTGCATTACAATATCGTACAAACATATAGAGATAAAATTTTCCGGCTTTATGCGCAGGAGGGTTAAAGAAGCAATGTTGTTAAATAAAGTCTTGATTATAAAATAAAATCGATGCTCAATTACACAGTACTTTACTCGATTAGAGTTTAACTCGCTTTTTACTTTATATTCGCTTATATTTTTAAAATTTGAATTTAATAGGACGTGAGTATAGAATACGTACATCGATAGAGCTATAGAAGTAGAAAATAAAAGCAACTCATTAGCATACTTGGCATTTTAAGCACAGGCCGATGCTTAGGGTGCTCCGTATATACGCATGTATACACGTGCAACGACCGGTCATCCTGTCACCATTGACTGCTCATTCTCAGGATGTGACGTCACGGCTGCAAGCACGTTATTTTCCCTCAAAAAGGCAAAGATACGCCGAGGTGATAGCTGTTCACGTTAATTCTCGCGACTTTTTTGTGCTGTGCACGGAAAGGCCGTCGTATTTCTATTAGGGTATCCACGTGTGTTAAAGGGAGCGTCAGGGACTAACAATTTTCTCGGTATTTGCATTACAATTAATGCAGGGCTTATTGTTAGGAAACGTTTGCATACAACATTAATTAATTATTGTTGTAAATTTATGATTTCCATCTTTTTCGATTATTTTTATTTTGTAAAATAAGAGATTCAATGTTTAACAAATATTTTTGTTTCAATTCATAATTTAATTTTCTTAGTAAATCTGTAATTAAAAATGCATGTATTGATGTTGAATGAAGTAGTGCTTAAATGTAATTATTGGCCATTGTATAAAAAAAAAGGAGTTTTGGACATCGGCATTTAGATATATCTATACTCATGTATAGAGCTTATATTTAAAACATCTATTATATTACATTTATAGATTATTATACCTTTATTTAAATACAAACTCTTTTTTCGTCTTTTAAGGCTAAATACTTTCCAGTGATGATTATATTGATATTAATATATTTAATATAGTTGTATTATTCATTTTTGAATGCGTGTAGGATCAATAGCAACATATATGCTCAATTAAGCGCATTATTATCATGCAAACAATATTAAGTATATATATTAAAAGCTTTAATTCTTTAAAAATTAATATAATTTTGAACTCCTACAGAATAATTTTTTTTACATATAATTAAGTTATAAATAAAAATTATTTCAACGTCTTCTGCGCAATACAGACCGGGCCGAAGATAAAATTGTAATTTGTTCAAAACTTCATACCTTATAACGGAGTGTTTTGGTATAACATATCAAATTTCAAGGCAAAAATAATTTTATGTAAATGATACGATAAAGCCTAATTTGGTTGTGTGTGCTTAAACTGACTGTGATCCATCTCATTTTGATTTTCTTGATTTTTGCTCTTCTACCATAAGATATTTAAGATATTCCAGCATATAGAATTAGATTAAATTGCACGATTAATATAAATAAACCGAATTGAAGTATTAAATTCCTACCTCTAAGTTATTAGAACACCCATCCTAACCGATTCGTAAACAAATTCATAATATACCTACTCCATTGGATAAGTAACCCGAACATGACGCACTTCCCCAGAAGATAATATTGTAAATAGAATCTAAGTTAAATATTTTCTAATGCAAAGAATCAATTCCGAGATGGTTCTTGCAGCGCGGCGCTCGTAAAATTCAGAATTTATTGAACGATAATAAAAAGAGGGCTCGAGGGAAAGGAAGAAGACGCAATAAAAAAAAAGAACGAACGATAAGCCGCGGCGCTGTGCTCGCGTCCGACGTTTTCCAGTGGTTATACGTGCGTCAAAGGTCCACCGACGTTTTATCGCATAAACAGAGTCGTCTGTCGAACAATTTATCTTCGTCTTCATATGTCGGACGCAGGTGGAGAGGCGAACGTATATGTAGTGCATACACATACTGACTGACTTATCGTGTGTATATCGGTTTTAGGTTGGACGACCGATTCACTATCGGACAAACAAAACACACGTATATATACACGGCCAGTACGAATTGCGTATGCAAATGTGCATATGCATTTTATCTATATATACACATGTGCGTAACTTTTCTAGTCAATGACCTGTGCCGAGTTCACTGCTGAATATATTCTTTGCATGCTTGTGCATATATACGCGTATAAGCTGTCAACGGCGGAAGATCGATAACTTCTTCTTGCCTTTTCTTATATGTATATGTGCGTGCATTTAGTCAACTTTCCGAGAAGAGACTTTCGAGCAATCGCCGTATCTCTTCTGCGTTTTTCTTTTTCCTCCCTTTTTCTTCATTTAGCAATATCCTGCATTTGCGAACTATGCTGAATTTAAGAGTGTGGTTTTAAAAGAGGTTCATTGACCAGTCGTTTATATTTTTAGCTACTTTCTATATCAGGCGATACCTCAAGACCGTGTATTTTATATTCCTTTTGATACTTTAGTAATGTTTATGGCTTCGTAAATTCTATCCTATCGTTCAAAGTTGCGAAAATATATTGTAAATTTCTTACATTTAGTAAACAAAATCAGAAAATTAAACCATAGAAAATTTCATTCAATATTGATATCAATGTCAGTCTCGTGTAAAAATTTCCCATATATAATTATATATAATTCTATTATCTATTATGTATAATCGTATATAATCCTACATATAAACTTATATAATTATATATGACCATATAATAACCATTATACAGTAATGAAAAATTTACATGCTAAAAACAATGGATAAAAACTTTTTTATAAACTATATAATTGTCAATTTGTTTAAACGCACCTAATCAATAGTTTTTTTACACAACATAAGTTCTTTAAACAAGAACAATATAGTTAATGTTTTTTTAAAAAAATGTAAAAAGAATTTATTTTGTTAAAAGTATAAACAATTGATTAATTAAGTAAAAACGCGGAAGATGAAAAACACACTCACAATCTCAACCTTCGCACATTTTTTTGTAATTTACCGAGTCTCACGACAAGCATAAAGTGTGTATTGTAACGTATGTTTATATATTGTACAAAACATTTCGGTATTGACTCGTACGTGCAATAGAGAAGTATAATTATCTAAGAGATTTATTTTAATTTAAATACTTTCACTTTATATTAGTTCTCTCCCGGTCCTCGCGATACTTATACGACGATTGTTGCGAGGCTCGCGAAATTACAAAAAGTGGTGCAAGGGTTGAGATTCGTTTTAAAAAAACATTAACTATTTTTCTTCTTGTTCAAAGAACTTAAGTTCTGTAAAAAACTATTCATTAGAGTTTTTTGCCTGTTGAAGATGGTTTATGGCAATTGTATTATTTGGGGTGTCAGTGGGATGCAAGGGGTGCCAGTACGCGTACTACGTCGCAAAATATATTTAAAATACAAAAGATTTCTTCTAATATTTTCAGAGTAAATTATTAAAATGTTTATACATACAAACACAGAAGTTATTTTCACCGAATTATGACGAGTTATTTATTCAACGATTTAATTAACAGAATCTTGCTAGAATCACATCATATGCTATTCGGTTCACAATCTGTATGCATCGTATTTAATTTCAATATAGTATTTTTAAATCATATTTGTACTTCCTACCTTCGACGCCTGCATTGTTAAACATCGATATGAACGTATGAGTCGATGCTACAATAAACTCAGTAATATTTAATCAGTCTACCTATTGTAAATAATTCACAGTCCATGCTTTTCTATTTTCCTGATTTCCGGTATTAAATACACCACCCCTAATGGACGACACCTGGAAAGGCAACACTGCTTTAATCCAATCAAAGTGGATTAATAAAAATACGGGCTCCCCAATTAATTGCAGAGGCGTAAAAAGTCGGAGCCGCACAAGACATAAATCTGGGTTGTTAATTTTCCAAGTAATGTATCAATTTAGGCTTCGGCACTGCATGCACAGCAAGACCGGAGCAATAAATATTAAACGAAGCTGTAGATCAGCTTGAAAAACAGCTTAATCAGTTGTCGAAGGTGGGCGCATACGTATGGCACGAGAGAATAAAGGCTGAAACATTTGCGGCGAGCGTATTTTTACTCGTGGAAGTGTTGAACTCTTAGGGCGAACCGGGTATACAGTGCGCGAGGGGGAGTTTTCCTTAAGGCGCTAAGCCGCCCTCGGAAAAGGTCATATACGGCCTATAACTCTTCGCTTAATTTAGGGAAGATCGCGCGCAAGGGCCATTAATTTTCCAGGCCGCACGAATCTATACTATACGTTTCCACTGCGTATACTGCAGAGCAGAGAGAGAGAGAGAGAGAGAGAGAGAGAGAGAGAGAGCGCTGGTTCGATTAGTCGGTCGCTGCCGTGGCCGCGTCGATTGACGTTTTATTGCTCTCCGTCCGAGTAATCGTGGTAACGTTCGCCGTGGGGCGGACCATGGATTAATGAAAGATCTTAACTCTGAAATATGTTACATCTGCTATTTTCAGTTTCTGAATACCACTAAAATTATAGCTGCGGGCGAATCGCGGCAATGGGATGCGAGGAAATTTGATATAGAATGAGCGCGGAAGTCAATAGCAACGAATTTTCATTCTTAATCTTAACGATTAAAACTATAAATGCATATTTAAAAAAGTGATGAAAAATATTTAAAAAAAAGTTATTTTCTTGAGATTATCTTTCATATAGTCGCAGCTGCATTCGAAAATATTTTATATTTAATTATATTTGAAATAAATAATTTATACAAGTGATTTGTATTTAATTTACATTTCGGGATCCATATTCGCACAGTAAACATTTTCGGCCTCTCAAACGTGATAATACTTAATTGAGTCAAAAATATTTGTATAAAAATATGTGTACATACATAAATTTCCAAAACATTAAGCGGATATCTGCTCTTAAGAAGGCATATTCTCTTCTTTGTAGAAAGTACGGGCAGATGATTTTGAATATTTTCAAATTACAAAATTGAAGTTCGACTGAAAAAACCATCTGAAAGGTTATTTTGCAATTAAGTGTAATTACCATAAATTTATTACATAATCATGCTTTTGTAAAAATAAAATATTTATAAACGGTCACGCAGTATAATGCCAGAATGTTTTTACGGAGGATCAATATCTCAAGCACCTGCATATACAATTTTCTCCATGCATATGTGAAAAACGAAGTCGCAAATGTTGCATCGTAATGACCATTCAACTTCGAAACAAAGAACTAATATTCCCCTTATTCTTTGGATAATTTAATCACCTGCAGGTTCAAACTATACATATTACATTGTTTCCATGCTCCTCTCAAAAATATTTAATTTGGTTTGACACAATACACATATATAAATAATTCTCTAACTTTTATGCTGAAATAGCAAGTATTCATTCTGAAAAAATTTAGGTATACGATGTTTACGATAATAAAATATTATTTTCATACGATTCTAAAAAAAAAACAGTAAAAGTGATATGGATCAACTATACTCACAATTCTAAAATTAGATACAGGAACTAGACAATGACCGTTTTGCATTTAGAATGAATTACACGATTGTAAATATCATGAAAATCTCATTGCATCGTTTTTATCAAAGACTTACTTGCTCATCATATTAATACAAGAAACACTTCGCTGAAAAATAATAATTTATTAATAATAATTCTAATAATAATACTAAGGGGGTCCAGCGACAGATGAAAAGTCAGCTAACTTTATACAGTTAATTACTTATAGTCCTTCAATTTCCTTACTTCTATTTAGCGGAAAACTGCTAACTGATGTGATTTAGCCGAAGATTCTCGCCGGCGAAACTTGAGCAAAGAGAATATCCCTCGCAGCAACCCGTGGGCGAAATAGACTCCCTGCCATTATTATTATTCGAGTGCTGGATACTTTTCAAATTTTTGCGAAAGTATAAGGGCTAAACTTTTAGTTGACTTGAGAGCTTGGGCAAACAGTGTGGCAGCGTCGCAATCAAAACTTTATCGTTAGCTTTAAACCATTGAACTTGTTTAAGTCAAACAGCTGTACGTTTAGCGCTGTTTTTTTTTAAACAGTTGCATTCAATTATCCTTGGATTAGTTTTACGTACTATTTTATCGCTTCTTTATTTGCCAGTAAGCAAGTATAAAACTTTATAACTGCACGCGTTTAAATAATTAAATAATAAGATGTATTATTTAGCGAATCTCTATACATGCTAAAGTTGATGTAGGGCGGGAATGAATAATAAATTACTCAATATATGTTATTAACAATTAGTCACATCTTCCCGATATTGGTCTTGAAAACCTAACAGTCATCAAAAACACAATTTATGGATCTAATTTTGAGGCCACCATCCATCCGGCCGTAAAGCCATACGAAAAATATATATCGATCCACAGAGGACTAATATAAAGAGTATTAAAACTGGAAATAAAAGAATTGGGGGGCGAACCGCGCAATAAAAAGGTGGAGAGGCCGATGCGTTATATATAGGAAGGGTCGCATATAGGTTCGCGCCCCGCGCACAAAAATTGGGGTCAAAATAGGTAAAAGCAAAATGAGCCATATAGATAATATAGATGAGTATATACACTCGCGTGATTGCGCACGATTCGAGGGCTCATACACAGCTTCGTCCAGCCATTCGAGCCCCGCATCGTATACCTACACACGGATCGCTTCTATACACCGCAAGCCAAAAATTCGAGCGAATTAACGTCATGCTATAGACAGTCGCGTCGCGCAGTAGCCGCGTAGTATATCGTACGTATATACGCAGGTGCGCCAATCGCGAGTCGCACCTGCCCTCCGACAGAGAGAGAGAGAGAGAAAGCAATTCTGGTTAATAATCCAGGGCCGACTCCAAGGCTCGGTTCGCGCCGGAAGCTTTTTTTTTGGTTCGGTCCGATTGCGCGGCGCGTGTCGACGTTTTAGGCCACGCTCGCTCCTCTCGCGATCCACGCGGCGAAGAAGGTACACATACACGTAAGAAGGCGCGCGCTGCCACGCCGCTATTATGTATACCCTGTACTACGCGTGTATTTCGACCCAAAAATTTCACTCTTATTGCATCATGAAATTTTCATGACTCGTCCGAGACATTTACAGCTGCTCTATACGAGCGCGCTCGAGAAGTTACGATATACCTATATGTACAGCTTCGGGAAGTTTGCGTTTCAATATGTATATACTGCGCGCTCGCGAGGTCACGCTCCATCGCACGGCTGCATCGGTAATGAAGAGGACCGCGAGACTCTCTTTCGCGGCCACCGAAAATCTCCTCTGATTCTATATACATACACGTACAATATACACGCTTACCGAATCACTGTACGAGGACGGCTTAAACGGAGTGGTGCGTAATCCAGAGTCGGGCAACTTTCAGATTTGTATTAGGATAGAGAAAGAGAGAGAGAGAGAGAGAGAGAGAGAGAAAAAGAGATTGTGTACATGCCCCTATAGAATGGATTATATCGTGCGCGAGATCATCCAAGTCGAGGAGAGTCTTACCTGAATTTAATGTCGATAATCCAGCGAGATAGGCAGGTCGCTTCTGGAACACCTACTATAGACTATATCCTATGTATAATTTATGCGCGAGTATTAGTGCGCGGCAGAAGTCGCTTCCTCGTAGTGACTATACGCGCTCACTTTCGATAATCGTGATTGCATATAGAAAAATCAATTAAAAGTATCTTTATAGGCGCGAACGGTACAAACGAGGTGGTGTAAATAGGCGGTTGATATTGCGCATATATATAATAATTACTCGTGCACGCGAGTGAGGAGAATTAGAAAAGTAAAATGAGCAAGGGGAAGAATGGGGGATTAGCGCGCAGACTTTTGCTAAGGCTGCACGGTCGTAAAGTATACGAAACGACGCACTTTCGCTCCTTATATTATACGAGTGTCGCGCAGCGTATATTATATATATACTGTTTTTCAAGTTTTTCACCTGCCTCGTGTGTAAACCGCCTGCATATGTATACGAGTACGAGCAGACGGACTTTGTTGCGTATTATGCATACGGTATACGAAAAATATGACTTAAACGCTTCGAGGAAATCGGATAAAATACGTCTAAGGGTGTGTGCTCGTTGCGTATTGTAACTTTCAGTGCGGCGCGCTAATCAATTTGAACGTCGGTAAGTGAGTCGTTAAGGTTACATATGTATATATATATATATATATATTTTTGTGCGATCTCGCGCACTTTGTTCAACGAGAGCCACATCCGATGATCTCATTATATTTTAATGCGAGTTTAAACTGGCGTGCAGAAAGTATATATATATATATTTTGTGAAAAATTAACGAAATTACATATATTACGAAATTGTTAGTATGTTACGAACATTATAAGGATCGAATAACAATTACTTTGGCCACGCATCAAGTGCATAAGGGGAGGATTTAACTCGATCGACGTAAATTATATTTAAAACGAACACGATATTTTTCGGGAATTTTGTTTTTAATATATGATTGCGTTCTGTAAAAAATATTAACTTGTAAAAACTATTTATCAATGAATGCTGCAAAGTTATACAAAGTATAATCATTTAATGCCAATAATTTATACTGTAGTGAAAGTACACATTATGTTATACACCAATTCAATGATATTATTTTCAAAATTGACTGCAAAGTAATTTGCGCAACTCAATTTAACGTCAATTCCAGCACTTCCTGATGTAATTAAAGTACCAAAGTGCGTACTCCATCATTTTCCAACCTTCTTAATTATCAGATCAACATGAATTCAGCTCAAATAATATCCAATGCTTTCAGGCATATAACATCTGTTATGTTGTACCGTGAGAACTTTGCCAAATCCACTTGTATATGTGCACCGAAGTTTTAGTTTTTTTTTTTTTTTTTGTATTAACATTTTTACGTTACCATATTATGAACATTATTTAATTTGTGTAATTTTATTCTTTACATGGAACCGTTCTTACCTACTTTCGCCTTGCCTTTTTTTAATAATGCTGTGAACTTGACGTGAATGAAAGTGAATGATATGGCCAAAGTCACAGTATCTCACAGTAAATTAGAAATTAACACACAGCAAAATTTCCAATATAACAAAAAACCTATCTGAACTTTTTATAATAAAAACAATTAAAATGATATGCAGAATCTAGATTTTGGTATGTTATTCTTCATCCGTCAAATAAACACATTCATTAAATTTACAATCTCATATCTATATCATATTGAAAAATAAAATACATAATAGATCTTACAATGTTGTAAGCTTAAATTTTACTCGATCACTACAATGACTCACCAATAATTCTTAATATCTTTTCAAAGCACACAATGTCTTGATGAAAAACAGTGATATATATATAGAGGTAGCGTCTCAAGCGACCCTCGTCTTTGCAAATAATCAATGGTCACAAAGAATACAGTGGTCGGTCCTACTCAGCATATCCATACCTGAAATTTACTAGTCCAATCCGGTTTAATGGCAGATTTACGCAGAGTATACCTGCTAACCCTCCCACAAAACTACTTGTCTCGCGCGGACAGCTTTACAATAGTCTCAATAAAAGTACCCGCCTAATTTTGTGCGCACCATCAACAGCTTGAAAGCGCCTATGCTTCCTTCCCATTATATACCGTCGCTCTCGTGTAAGCAGCGAGACACAATTTACTCAGTATCCGTATATATCGAAAAGGAGATAATCCTGAGTCTGCAGTTCGTGAATCAAACGTCCATTTCTCTCCCGACTTTAAGACGGAGTTATATTTACGCGATTTGCGTTATTAGAAATTGCTTTAAAAAATCTTACGTTATTGGATTGTGCCAATAATTCTAATTCTATTCCAACATTTTCAAACGATTTTTTCGAGTTTTCGAGAGTTGTCCCCCTTTCGTAACTGTGACTCGGGCGACGAGCAACGTTACACTCAATACGCGTATACAAATTATTCTTATACACATCGACAGCTTATACGGTAGAGGGAAATAAGATTGTTGTATACACACCATCCATTAGCCATAAGTACATAGTCAAACTCCCAGACGGGCTGCATATACATGTGTGCGTATATAAGAAGCCAGGTCGAGCGAGCGAGCAAGCGTATACTTATACATCGGTATAGCGCCTTATTAACGGTCTCGAGTAAAATTTATCCTCTCTATAGGTACAATAAACCTAGCCATACGCATATATACATGCGCGCATAATATTATATAGCATCCAAGAGTTGAGCTATGCAGAGTGTGGCGTATAGCGGCTGTACAGGCTCCTGACACTGTGCACTTTTCTTATTATCGCTCGCCTCACCGTCCGCGGCATTGCGGTATAAAGAGGGCTTATACATGTATAAGATTTCTAATGAACTTTGAAAGCTCGATCCGCGACGCGTGCGGTATATAATAGGCAACAGGAGCTCCTGCGCGCGGCACATTTAATCGATTTTCCTACATTACGTCACGGGGGCCTAGTTGAAATTTATTAGGATAATCGCGGGCTTAAGCGAGCAGTGTATACATATATATAGATAGACGTGTACGAGTGTGTGAGATTGTAGAGCGAGACTCGGTGCTGTTTTGTGATGTAAGTTTTTTTCTTTTTTTTTTTATTTTATTCATTCGAGGTCTTTTTAGGTTATATGTATAGGGAAGCATCTGGTGTGTGCGGTATTTCCTTATTTTTTTCGTCCTTCTATATGGGTGTCCGTTTCGTTCGATTAAATAATCTCAAGTATATTAGTGCCTTCAGCTTGGGAAAGTTAGGAGGCGATGAGTCATGTGAGCCTCGCGCGCCCGTTCCAATATGTATCTCCTCCACCTTTTTTTTTCTTCCATCTTTTTCTCTCTTTCTCTACCGGTTCGGTTCGACACGGACTTGCTTATCTGGAAAGGATAGAGAACCGGTAATTATATATGTAAAGCTTATAATTATTTTTAATATTTTATTGGATTCGCGCTGCAATTATAACAGTTGGATTTTTAATTGCGAGCGTGAGGCGTAAATGTTTTCTTTTTTAATTTGATTTCTGTAAAAGCATTGGTGGTATCGCTTCTTCATAAAGGAATTGTTTTTAATGGTATTTTTGTCTAAAGTATAACAACATATTTCAGGTATTTCTGCATCATACAAGACAGTCATTTTTTCCGTTATATACGTGTGAGGACTTAAATATCTTAGAAATGATTTGATAGATTTTGACACTATAGGTCTTCTAATTACCTAGATTATAAAAGATTATACGGGTATACGCTATTCGAGATTCTGTTAGTATTCACGAAAATGTTATGTTCTGATGTCATGTTTGGAGGCCCCAGTAAACGTACAGTTAACGTTCCAGTACCTGCACGGAAAAAAATCGCAAGCAAACATTACTTAATTTAGCTCGGTAGATTACACTGAAGCAGGAATTAAGCAAAATGTATTGAAGTTATTGAGCAAATGTTACTGAAAATATTCGGTATAACATACTGAAATAACAGTTAAATATAAAGTGCCTAAATAATCAAGCAAAGATTACTTTGCCGTCTTCCAATCGCGAGTGTGTATAATACACTCTCTTTTATTAAAATGTAAACATTAACTTTTTAAGTTATTTAATTTATAAGTCCTAATTTTATATTCAATATTTTCCGAATTTGTACACCCTGTGTATTAAATACGCTTGTCGGTTGCTATGCACATATCACACGGTGTAAACAACTACAGCGGCAAGCGACAGAAAATGAAATAAAATAATATAAAATACAAGGCACATTTTGTAAATGATTATTATATAATACTTATCGTTACCTTATATAATGTACTATATTAAAAATAAAAAATAAAACGCAGAAAATTAAACATTTTTCTCAAGTTTATTACTCAAGCGATCAATAATTACTTGATTGGCTAGGTAAAGTATGCCTAACTTCTTTTACTCGATTGATCAAGCAAAATTTACCGAACTAGTTCTGTAGATGTTCTATAACCGTCAATCACATCTAGCTTGATGAATTCAGCTCAAGCTATTCGGT
>UELU01118788.1:0-10252 GCA_900490025.1 Megastigmus dorsalis | reverse complement strand
GCTAAGGACCACGTATCATCATCAGCAATGATAACAGTGTCATCTGCATAGGACAAAATTGAATTATTTTGCATATCCAACAATAAGTCATTCATATATACGATAAAAAATAGTGGTCCGAGAATTGTTCCTTGTGGAACTCCCGTGTCAACCTCTCTCGTGTCACTAATTTTATCTTCAATTCTTACTATTTGTTTCCTATTCGTTAGATAGCTTTTTATTAAATCTAGTACACTACCTCTTATCCCATATCTTTCTAATTTATCTAATAACAAATTGTGATTTACAGTATCAAAGGCCTTAGCCAGGTCTAAAAATACTGCTATTATGGGTCTACTTTTATCTATGTTTTTGTAAATAATATCTGCTAATTTATTTAATACATCCTTCGTGCCTCTTTTTTTTATGAAACCAAATTGATTTTCCGAGAGTATGTTACAATCTTGCAAAAAAGAAAATATTCTGTTATATATGGTCTTTTCAAATATTTTTGCAATGTTTGATATGAGGGAAATTGGTCTATAGTTGGAGATATCCGCTCTATCTCCTTGTTTATGTATAGGAATTATTTCGGCACTTTTCAACGCATCAGGCCATACAGATTTTTCAATCGATAAATTCATAATATGTACTAAGGGTAAAGTTATGTATAACTCTATTTCTTTCAGTGTTTTAGCATGTATATTATCACCTCCTCCAGCTTTATCCTTAAGTTCTTTTATAATTTTTCTTACTTCCATAGAGTTAGTCGGGTTGGGTTCGGGTTGGGTTTATGAAAATTGATTTCGGATTATTTTGAATTTGCTTTGAATTTGCTTCATTTTTTTTATCTTTTTACTTAAATTTTTACCTATTTCACAAAAATATTGATTCATACATGACGCTATCTCAGTTTTATCTTCAATTTTTTTACCATTTTCATGTATAAAATTTATTGTCTCGTTTCGTTTTTTACTTTTCCCTATCTTGTCATTTATGATCTTCCATAACTTTTTTGCGTTGTTAGAGTTTTCGCTAATTTTATCTCTTTCATATCTTGCTTTGGCTGTTTTAATTACTTTATTTAGTATCTTTGTATATTGAAAGTACTCCTTTTTTATAGTTTCACTTGTTTTGTTATTTTTCCATAGGTTATACAACAATTCTTTTTTCTTACATGAAATTATTATATATGCCACATACAACAACAACCCTAATAAAATATTATACTCATCGGTGAAATTCACGCGTCGTGCAGAGGAAGAGAGTGCGAGAAAGAGTTCGCATATACATACATATATATACGTGGGGAGGGGTTGGAAGAGTTGCGGATCGAGGGGGTGGTGAGGTGGTCCTGGGCAAATGTTCGGCTCTCTCCCCCTCCCAATACTCTATATACACATCTTCGCGCGAGAGAGGTAGTCCTAGTTGGAGGTCAACGTTCCAGTTACCCGCCGTCGCGGATAGAGAGAGAGAGGGAGAGAGAGAGAGAGAGAGAGGACGTCGGGAAGTGGTTGGCTCGAGCTGGTCGCCATGGATACGTGACGTGTCGCGCCGCGAGCGCGGGGGTGACGTCATTCCCGCGGGCAACCTTCGGTGCAAAGACCCCCTCGTGCGCTTGCGCTTGCGCTTTCGACGCGTCGTCGCCGCTGCCGCTGTAGCCGCTGCAGCTGCACACACAGCATCTCGACTCCACTCTGGCTGAATGGGCCGCTAGAGCTGTTATATACACTGCTATATACCGCTGCAGCATCATGTCCTCGTTCCCGGCTCGACCTGACACTAGAGCTATATACTCTAGCCTCGCGTTTCTCTCTCTCTCCTTCTCTCTCAGTACTGTGCACGTATATGCAGCGTCACGCCATGCGGATTTACACTGCTGCTCGCCGGGGAGACTCGGGCGGAACTCGCCCAATCAATGGATCTCTTTTATTTCTTACCTCCGACGAGGACCTTCTATATGCCGCAGGCCTCATCCACTGACCCTCTCCGCGGCATCAAGCCAACCCTCTTACTCTCCCCCTCTCTCCGATCGTTCTTACCTCGTACATCTCTTAAACGAATGAAATTAGCTCCTATTCAGCAGCCAAACCCTACTCCTACATGCACACACGCGAACCCCGTCAAAAATGTCACAGACTCTACGTATAAAACCAAAATTCCGGCTTACGGTCGCATTGTTTTTTTCGTTACATGGATGCTGGGATTGTTATATACATAGGATGCATATAATGTACACAGAGAATGAGCGAGAGCCAGTGGAGGCATATAAACGTCGACGCACTTGGCGGTACCAAGTGACGGAAGTAGGCCACGTTGTCGTAGAGAGAGAGAGAGAGAGAGATTCTCCCGGCCTCCTCAATGACAAGGGTGACGTCACCCCGGCGTCAGGTGAAAACTGGGCCAAACGCGCGCCACGCAAAAACGCTGCACCGTGGGGGAGGAGGAGGAGGAGGAGGAGGAGAGGTGCGAGTGACTACGGCGAATGCAGGGGGATGACTACACACGCACACACACACACGTACACTCACGCGGCCCCAATCAGCGGGCTTTACAACGTCCGATAAGCGTCTGAGCTTTCTATGGAGAGAGAGAGAGAGAGAGAGAGAGAGAGAGAGAGAGAGAGAGAGGAGAGCCTGGCCCGCGCTTCCTGTATGACGCTGCATCACGACGCCACTTGGCCCTGGCTCTGCAGCTGCTTCCTATATAGGCTACATAGCAGATGCACGGAGGCTTACCTTGTACCTTGACGCGATCGTGTGTATACCAGCGGAAGAGAAGGATATATCCGCGGGTAATGCTGGTGGAGGTTCGCGATGTTGAAGGTATAAACGATCTAGTGCGACCTTGAACCTTCTACCTTATATATACCCTTTCTCTACCTTGCTGCGAATACTTTTTTGTAATGATTAGTGGAGGTAGTATATATATATATATATATATATGTCTTCGATTTTTGGTGAGTTGGAGGTTGAGTATAGGTTGATGCAAGGATCGGCAAAATTCGTATGTAACGTTGTTTTACCACAGGAGAATATTAAGAGTTTGTGATTTTGATTGTCGATTTGAGTTTCAAAATGACTTGTAAAAGTGTTGGATTTGTATATGCTTGAGTCTATCCCGAGGTTGTTCCTTTCCATATTTCATCTACAAAACGTATATTCAAAACTGAAACTTCCTGCCCACCGTTAGTTTCATGAATATATATCTATTGATGTATTGTAAAAATAGATTTGGAAGGTATTTCAGTTATTTATGACAAATACCCTTTCAGTTCTAATTAGTTATTTAGTTCAAAACTATAAAATAAGTGACATTTTTAGTTACCTATAACCATTCAATGATATAGAGTATTAAATCTTTCGTGTTCAATTGAATTAAAGTTGATATAACACATAGAATAATGTGTATTATCTATACACGGAAGGAGAATCCTCTCTAAGTTTCCCAGATTTGGCTGAATCTATCCAGAGACATCGCACCTTGGTCCAAAATATGAAATACCTGTCTCGAGGGGTTTTCGCAACATTCTATACGATGTACATACCGTCCCTATACTATATAAGTTAAATAGACAACCATAATTTTTCATATATATTTTGAATAAATGAATAAAGAATTTTCAGCCAAATTTAAGATCCGGAAATACCATGGATTCTGCTCATTTACCTCGTAATCAATCTCTATTTTCCGGATAATAGTTTTTTACAACCACCACATATATCGAAACATAATTTTCTACTCTTGCGCCAGCAACAGAATATATAAATATATATTCAAACGCTACAAACAATCTTTCCATCAGCGTCACATTATAACTAATCCATTCTTGCCCGCGCGAAACGATCGGTGCGAGCACGCTCAAGGTCGCAAAGCATAAACAAGCGGTGCGCAGCTAATATATCTATATATATACCACGACGCATATTGAACACCGCGAATTTCTTCGAATCTGGCAACTTCGCACGGGCAAAATAACAAGTCAACCAGCTCCTCTTCGTATAGAACATTTTTATAAACGCACTATGTAAACAAGTAGAGAAAAAAAATAAAAGAGGGAGCGATCGAGTCGCGTATGCATGTAGTAAGCAGACCAAGAGAGAGAGAGAGAGTCGCGAATTCTGTGCAGAATAGCGCGACAGTAAAAAGTCCCGCGAGCGAGAAATAAAAGTGTAGCCACATCCTCCCCTCTCCTCTCGCTCATTCCGTTCATATATTCCAGGAGTAGAGAGAGTGCGAGGGAGAGTGACTGCAGGGTGCCTGAATGAACGATGATGATATTTCATGGGGGTCGCGGGGCGGCGATGAGAGGCGCGCGGAGAGAAGGGGGTCGAGTCGTGTAATCTGGGTCAGTGTTGAATCTTGAATGGGGGTTGGGATATACACAAGCTGAGAGAGAGAGAGAGAGAGAGAGAGAGAGCTGAGCTGTGACGTCATGGGGTGCATACCCCTACAACTGGGTCAACTCTCTTTGGTTTCGTCATGGCCACACGGGACGCGAAGTAGCGTGCGTCGCTCTCCCGCACCAGCAGCAGACATCATTTTGACATCCATATATATATATATGTGTGTGTTAATATTTACGTTTGTATAGAAATAAGAGGTATCAATGAATAGTTTACGTTAAATAATTGTGATTTAATTATAATTATGTGCTGTATGTAAAACGTACATGTGCATCTAAGCACGGAATGTCTGACCGTACTCGGGACTTATCTACTAATCGTATATGCCTATAACACCCGTGGTTGTGCGAATTTATCTAATTCAAACTTGATCGAGTTCCTCGTTACATAAGCTCATCATAATTCGCATATCCACGATCGCATTGCTATCCATATTGCGTAATTTTCGTTATTGTCGAACATCAGGCCAGAACGTATACAGACGAGACTTACGACTGATCGAAAAAAATGAAAGTCGCAATAGGCATAGAATTAAGCAATGCAGATGCTGAGCATCGCGTCCGACTGTTACGGATGGAAATAGTTTTTTTTTTTTTTTTTTGCGGGCCGACTGGTGCTATAACGTATATACACACATACTGCGCACAGTCACGTCCGCGCGTTTACCCGGATCAGCTGCATCGGCATCTATATACACAGCAGCAGCAGCAGCTTCGTCAACGTCTGCCGTGAACTTTGAACGAGATTCGCGCCACCACCCCCACCTTCGCGTGTCGCGCAGTTCTCCCTCTCTCTCTCTCTCTCTCCCTCTTACAGCGGCGGCGCGAAGTGGGTTGATCTAAATTTAGCCGCAAACCGCCCTAAATACGAGTCACGTTTTCTATTTATAGGCTGCGAAAGAGAGAGAGAGGAAGAGAGGGTTAACGCGGCGGCGGCGGCGGCGGCGGTACACACACACACACACACACACCCTAATCGAGAGTGGATCGCGCGTGCAGCTCTCCACTAGGAAATCCGTCGCGGCCTTGCGTCCATATAGGCGTGTCCGCTGTAGCGCGGCTACACTCATTGCGCGCGCGACACACACACACACACACACACACACACGTGCTTATATGTACATATGTATATATGCGATTTGCCTTGCCTTTGTCGCGCATAGGTCTATAGGCTGCTGCTGATTTTCAGGGTTTCGCGAGCTACAGAGGTTTAGCCTTCGCGGACGGGAAGGGAAATCTATATAAGCGCCTGGTGTGGGGTGCAACGGTGAGGCTGAGCTGTGTGGAGTGGGTTAGGTGGTACAGGGGGGGGGGCTGATGTGAACGATTGTGTAACGAACGATTGCGGGACTTAGCGTGAATGATTTTTTGGGTTATACAGGTGTGAGAGAGCGGATAAGAGAGTGGAGATTACTGAATTTAAGAGGACCGAGCGAGCCTTGCGATTAGAATTCGATTCTTTGATGCTGGATCTATATTGCTTATGATACATATATATAAGTGGCTTTGGCCGACTGTAGCTCGGAACCTTATCCACTTGACTTGCAGTCTTTTGCATTTGCTTCTACTTCTTTTTTTTTGCGAATATCAAAGTTATGCAATGATATAGAATACATGTAAACTAGTCTTTAAATATTACTATGAATGGATTAAATAATAGATAATAAAGATTTTATATCCATCAACTGTGCCAGAGCAATACCAATAACAATTTTTATTTTTAGTTTCTATAATTAGTCATACGTCAGTAAACACACACATACGTAGTAAAGACTGTTCTTCCAATAAAACAAGCTTTTAAAACACACCAATACAGTTATTTTATACGAGCTGCATCACACGTATTCATGCGTATACGCGCTGCCAGTCATGCATATGGAACTGGTACAAAGTCAGTTTTATCAATTGCGGGCTGCAGAATGGAAAACTTTCCAAGGATGCGTGAGTACCTATACGCTTCAACTGGCGGCCCGCACATCTATTCACCATTGAAATTTACCCCCCTCCCCCGCTCGCGCCTGCGCACGCATCGATAATTCTTCATTTGCGTCCATATTCCCAACTTATTTATAATACCGATTACTCTCTCTCTCTCTCTCTCTCTCTCTCTGCGTCTGGCTTTATAATATGCTCTCATATCCTTTTGGAGGGAAATAAGTCGACTGCTTATGTATATATAGGCCATTCTTCTGTAACGCGTATATTTAATGAGGGATTCCTGAAAGGAAAATAATTGATGCCAGAGTGGGTGGCCACTAACTTTTAACTAGTTTAGTCTGAATATCATGGAAATCAGAGACAGTTGGAGACTCGATTAAAAAATAGATCTATATATTATCCTGTATGTCCTGTTACAAAAAAGCTATTGATTAATCTAATTAAGAGACTAAATCTCCCTTTAATTATGACGTTGTGTCGTATCTATTATACCTATTCGTGATACCGATAAGCATATATAGGTGCCATCCATTCCTTTTCAGTACTTCCATGTATTTTCGATGTACTTGTATAAAATATTCGAATTTTCCTACGAAATGTTCAATTTTGTTATGACGAATTTGAGCAGGATGAAAGGTTTAATTTTACCTATGCAATGGTTGGATACCACATCATCTGCAGGATTGCATATCCAACGAGTGGGAAGTCCATAAGCTTGTTTCCATTCACTTGCTTTGGATCTAAACCTGGAATAACGAAGCTTATAGACTCTCCCTATTCGTTTGTCATCGCGTGGATGATTGCACTCACCACGAGCCGCTGCATCAAATATGCATAAGCTGAGATTTTTTTTTTCATAAAGTAGGTGGTACAAAGGAAACTGAATTCCAGGTATTTCTACATCGATTTTCCAGACGACCGTTTTTCCAAGGGCTCATCCAGGTGATTCAAAGTCGCCGAGTGTACAGAAATCGATGAGCTTATGCAGTAGTTCCAAGCGCCTGGTCACACCGCAGTCAAAACAATCGTTCTTTATCATTCATTCATTTTATCGCAACACTCGCGACAGACGCATATATCGCGCGAGGAGTACGGAAGCTAGCTGGCTGAATTGGTATGAACGGGAAGTACAGCCATGCGACTGATTCATCCGTTTGCTTCAGTCAAGCGCGTATGGTGCCGAGTGAAAAGCTTCGTAAATGCAGACACACACATGGCCGATATATCTCGCCCTTCCTCCGATTTATGCTCCAAATGCAGTTTTTAGACGGCCGAGCAAGATCAAAGGGAGTACGTAGCAGGGCTGCTGCTCAGCTGCTGGTATAGTTGCATTAGGGTCAAGGCTCCTGCTCTCTCGCACTCGGACACACACACACACACACACACACACACACACCTGAGGCGAATAAAAATTTTCGTGGGCGGTTATATAGCTCGATAACTCTCGAGGGTGCGCGAGCGAGACGTGTGATTAATCGGGGGTAAATGAAAACTTAAAGCTGGCCTCGTCTCTGCGTTCCTTCAGTGGGAAGCCTCGGCGATTGTGTGCACGCCCGCTAAGGACTTGTTGTATATGAAGGATCGGAGGACATTTTTCTTTCGGTTCGCTCATGGAAGGCTGCTGCTGATGTGTCTCATGGTTATGTGCGCGTCCTCTCGTTGCGCTCTTATTCGATACTCGCATGTGTGTGTATACGCGGATTACCCTTCTTTCACGCATACGACTAGTCGTAAAAGAGAGTGATGCGCGTGCATCCGGTATAGTCCAAGGAGGCGAACGACTGTCATATCTTAGTTTGAATGTCGCCCCGCACACTTTCGCGGATTCTGCCTATAAGCTACACTGGCTTGTATAAACTATTCATGAATAATTGGCATGGGCAAAGGGAAATTTCTACCATTGCGGGGGGTCAATCGTAAAGAGTGGATCTACGTAGACAATGGGTGCTTTTTGTTTAAGGATGTGACATAATTATTTTGTTCTATAGAATGGCTGCTAATAATAGTCGAGTTGGAATTGTCAAGCGTATAGCGATTCTGTAGAGAAAATGCATATGTATATCCTCGACGCACGTGTATCACAGAGACATTATGAATAAATAATTTTCAACTCTGAAATACGCGTGACTTTATGTGGCGCTTTATTCTTGGAATTTCCATTTTGTCGTCATTTCTATTATTGGTTCAGAATTTTTATATTTGAAATTTCTAATCTTCGAATTTTCCTGCATATTGTTTTACAATTATTTAAACCCGTCTGTCGCTACCATTCGTTAGAAATATGTAATATGGTACATGATGAATTTTAACGTATACCATTCATGCTTCGTGGATAAAACTGACTTTGTTATAAATCAGTCATGGATACAAAATCTATTTTATTCAGATGAATTACATAAGAGAGATATTTCAATTGTAACTGATAAAAATTTTAATCAACAACGAAATTATGATCGCCTATTTAATAACAAACCGCTCAATAGAAGCGATGTGGCAATTGCACGCCGTCTTTCAATGATGCATTTGAGTTAATATTATACTTTATCATTTTCATATGTAGTACCAAGGGCGCAAATAGAAATTTCATTTTGCACCCATGGTCCGACGATATTTTTCGATTCAGTGAGCGCAAAATAAGTGTGTGTAAAATGAAATTTTGCGCCCGCAAAACAAGGCGCAAAAACGCATTATGCGCCCTCTGAATCGAAAACAATTTTTATAGTCATCTAGCACCTGAGATTTGACTGGGCTATATTCTTATGTATTTTCGTGTATGCGGAATCCAAATCTGACCTTAGAATAGATCTCATAGGTGTATCAATCACACTGCACCTTCCATAATACTACTGTGTACAATCACGTTTTGTTTTTTCCTCGCTCTAATCGTTACATCCTTACTTTAAAGCAAAAGTCGACCTGCGCACCAAAGACAAAGAATTTTTCCGCAAATCAACGATGTGCATCTATGTGGGTAACTCGATTAAGCAGATATATCAGCTCGATCGAGCGCTCCTCCATTACCTCCTCATATTCAAGCTTCAAAACACTATATATACGCGGAAGCTCTCAACCAAAGCTCCCTCAGCTCTCAGTCGTATAATATACCTCAGGACATTATCGCTACCATAAAAAAGTGTACGCCGCCGTGTAATTTATCGCTGACAATTGAGGGCTTGAGTATATATGTATATATTTTTTATTCGCGCATATGACTCGCGAGTTGCACAGCAGACAGAGAGTTGATGCACATATGCAGTGGCCATCGTAATTACGCCCGTATACATACTCGTATCGTCCTCGTAAATTTTGGCCCTCGGCGGCTTTTGAAGAGAGAGAGAGAGAGCCTCGGACAGTGAAACGCTCGCGCGACTAGTTTTGGGTCGCGAGAGGAGCGAGGGAAAATCGTTGGCAGTACATATATAACAGCATGGGAGAGAGAGAGAGAGAGAGAGAGAGAAAGACAGAGTGCAGCGCGAGCGAGTTCCTGCTCATGACTGCAGCAGTTACATATATGTATAGGTGGAGGAGCGAGAGAGAGAGAGAGAGAGAGTCAGGCTTTACAGGCATTCGCGCGCGCCAGTGTTGCAGCGCTGTAATCGGGTCAGAGGTGCTGGAAGGTCGATGCCCTCTGCAGCAGCAGCAGCAGCGGCGGCGGCGGCGGCGGCAGCGGTAGCATCCCCTCCTCCTCTGATGCAGGCGCTACTGCTGCTGCTGCTGTGTTCCCCTACTCTTTATAGCCGCACCCGAACCTCGAACTACCCCCCGAGCCGAGAGCTAACCTATACCTCCTGTATATGTATGTACCTCCCTTCCTCACTCTCGATCTTCGCTTCTGCTGCTGCTGCTGATGCTGCTGATGCCGCTGCACACTCTCAACGGGGACACGTCGCCGCAGTTTCTGCTGCAACTCTTTACTATAACCATCCCCTC
>UELU01118772.1:9521-58769 GCA_900490025.1 Megastigmus dorsalis | reverse complement strand
CCAATACCCCAGTCTACCCTATACTAGTTAATACCAGTTCCACTCTCCAGGTGAGTATCTATGCCTATATATATATTGACGAATGTACGAAAGACGCGCGTTGATAAAGCGCAACGAAAACGAGAGAAATAATTGATTCGTTAGCGAAATCCAATGGCTCTTTTCGCGGAATGTTCAAATTAGCGTGTAATTACTTGCCTCGCGGATACAGTCTGAGTTTCTGGCTCGATGCGTTCGGTCAAATATGTTCTCAAAACAGCTGTGTTCCGGTTTGTTTGGTGAGTTTGGGCAGAAATCCATTTCAAATGTTGTTAGAGTCACTTAATTAATTAAGCGCAATCTTTTGTTTAATTAAGCGAAGAACCGAAATGTTAAGTGTGTATTTTTTGTCATAGGATCAGTTTTTTATAACGTTAAAAAGTGAGCAAATGAACTTTGCAGACGTTTATCCGTGATGTAAGCATATGTGCTCGTCTGACAATGCCTGACCTTTTCTACTTATTATACTTTACCCTTCTCCTTCACTGTAACAAGTATCACATCGCTAACCACGAAAATAATTGTTTAAGTTCAGCGATCTCCATTAAAATTCGAGCACTCGTCTACTCTACACTATTAATTTCTGTTTGCAAAACCTTCACGTGAAAAGTGAAGAAAAACTGAAGATGCATGCTTCGTGTACAGGGCGAAACTTTACCTTTTCCTTATTTACCAATGCATTTCTCAAGCTTCGCCAAAACGATTAACTCGAAATCCCATGGCCTGACTAATCGAGAGACTGTACGCCGCTCAATCACTCGCCAATAATCCGCTCGACTAGTTCGATAAATTAACGAGCGGCGAACAGCCCGCAGAGAAAAGAAGAAAAATAAGTATTTTCGTCGATCCGAGTCTTATCCGCCGTTGCACGCTTAGCGAGTTGCAGGCTAGCAACGAGATCCAAAAGGAGCTCGTGTAATGTTATTCCCTGATCCCTGAAGCTATACGATAAACAGCCAGCTTTGGCGGTCCTAAGAATCGGGAAACGATGTGTAAACACACGCGCGTTTGAAAGGATGGAGGCTTTCCTTGCTTCCTACCTTATGGCTTCTCTACTCTTTGGACTGGTATAAGGAGTCGGGAAAATTATATGCTGTTTGTCGAAAATACGAGCTGCGGTGCCGCCCTTTTAAGCGCTCGCTACATCTTTCTTTCTGCTTTGTGCCGGAGCACAAGCTTTTTCACATCGAATGCCAGTATATCCCTCACAATAGGAAAGAGATAAAGAGAAAGAGAGCTTGCTTTAACGAGTCCTAAAAATTTTATCAAGTCCAAGCGCTAACTGTTACTACCCTGAGCTCGACCTAGGCTAAAAATTTTTGTAATTGCCTGTAGCAGTTACTTTCGTATACGCTCGAATCTCGTGACCGTAGGCTTAATAACATGTATTTTTCCTGAATTTGTGTCGAAATGCATTTTCAAGTAACCAATAAATTTTATTTATATATGCGAAATAAGATTCCATAATAATAATAATTTTAAATATGCAAATAAATTGATATTTCATGTTTAAATGCAGAATCAGTCAGACGAATGACAAATACTGTAGTCTGTTACCGAGTTCTTAACTATCTTGGAAAACGGCCATTAAAATGCGAAAAATATAACTTTCCAAAAGCTTCGACGATAGAGCGAAAGAAAGAGTAAGGAGGGAGATAGAGGATACAACACACAGAGAGCAAGAGGAGGGGTAGAAAGGAAGAAGTAGGAGCGGAGGTCGAGAGAGAAGCAGACGGCGCATAGAGTATGGTATAGTGTCTAGTCGAAAGTTCGCCAGATCTGGGATTGCAGGCCGTATCCCAGTTTCTGGCTTAGATAGTCCGCGAGAAGGAAAAAGAGAGCAAGAGGAACAGAGAGAGAGAGAGAGAGAGAGAGAGAGAGAGAGAGAGAGAGAGAGACAGCGACGACGAGACCCTTAAACACCGCCAAAATCAATAAATCTTCCGCGTTCGGCATAAGATCTCGAGCGATATCGTACGTTCTTATCCCAGACGCCTTTATATATAAAAAGAAATATGTATATACACATATATATATATATATTTCTTTTTTTTGTAGTGGCGTGGGGTAAATGCACTAGTGCTTGATACCGTTCCAACTACCGATGTGTTTTTTCTTCTTCTTTGCTGTATCACTTTTTACTTCGTGCCAGTAATAAGTGAATGTCGAGAAGAATTTTCATAATCAAATCAATAGTCATTTTGATGCAATGCGATATGCAGTAAATGCATTTTACATTTTCTTTACTGGCGCAATGCTAGCCGCATTTCCTTCATTATCTATAACCATGAATTTATTTGTATATTTTTAATCATTTAAACTACATTGCCAATAATTATTTATATTTATATTTATAAATGTATATAAATACACCATTTAAATTTAATAGCGTGATGTTTTACGTATTGGCAAAAACTAAAGTTGGGTTAAATTTTAAAGGTTATGTTTCAGCGCAACCGTTATGAGAGCATTTTTTACGAATAAAATATCTACGACTATGTACTAAAACAACGCACCAATGCACATTCGCGTAAAAATGCATCAACATAACGCGAGATCGAAACCGTGGTGAAGAAATAACTATGTAGCTAAATGTTGCCATAGAACGTCCATAAAATTGATGTAAAAATATAACATGTTTAGTTTCCTGCGATAAAATGGCTATATGTAAAACGAACTAATTAAAAATTCCACTCGCCCACTTTGCATAAAGCAATGAGATGGCAGTTTGACAACGAATGATTAAAATTTATAGTTCAAGTAATTGCTATTTATATTTCCAGATAATAAATAATTACACTACATTTTTTACTATATATTAAAAATTTTTACAAATGAATTTCAGTCAAAGAGATAAGCCCACTCGTTATATTTTAGACACCATCGCTCATTTTTTATGCGGACCACAAGTTTATACAAGAAATGTTGATTTACGACGTTGAACGACTTTTTTTTTAAACTCGGTCCTAACTAAAGTTCACTGACTCTATATCGATTATTTCCACGAAACACCATACAGGCTAATGCAAGTATAAAATCACGTTACAGTATTTCCAACCGAACTTTTTGAATCTGTACAGGTTAATGAATCAATAGCCTATTTTCTGGTTTTAAATGGCACCAGCAAAATCATCTTCACTCCTTTTTAATTAAATGCACTCTTAACAATTATTGGCTTTTCACTCACGTTTTACAAATTGACATTTAGCGTGTCAAGAACACCACTAACTTATTGCAGTATTGTGAAACTGTCAATTGTAAGTTTTTTATTGAACTTCAACTGAACTTCACTTTGATGTAAAACACTCGTTTTCCACTATCGAATCCCGGTGACGCTTTTACGGAGCGAGCTTTTCAATGTAAATAGAAGCTACAGGAATTCCACTCTCTTGTAGAAAATGCAACGTAGCTGCACTAAATATCCGACATACTTACCTCTAATAAATCGCACTATTTAGCTTTCCATAAAATCCACACACGAACTCGAAATCTCACCTTTGAACGTCAATGCGCTCTGTATTTTCGTAAATTACATAAACCCAGGCGCTTGACCTAGAAACACCGAGAAACAGATACGCGCAACCACCCTCAGTTTTTTTTTTTGCAAGCCCTAGTTCCCCGAATGTCAGAGCACACGCCACGAGCACTTACCCGCAAAATCAAGCGAGTTATATATATACAGTCCCCCCACATCAAGAGACACTCGCGAATAAAAAAAAAAGAGAAAGGAAAGAGAAGAAGAAGAGAGATGAGTTCGCGAGTGCAGTTCGGATAAATCAAGCTCTTGGCGCGTCCTAAATGTGTGCATGGGCGCAAGAACAAAGAAACAGTCAGGCGGAGGGGGTGGTAAAAAAGGGTCGCAAGAAACTAACGTGAAATGATGTACAATATACGTACGTAGTTTTGGTGGCTGATCGCAGGGCCGCGTTGGTAGGTTGCCGCGCAGGAATTCACAGTGCGACAGTCGGTGAGCGAGGAGTAGTTCAGCTCCGGCGAGCAGCGGGAAAACGTGTGACTGTGCCTCGCTCTGTGTGAGTGGGAGAGAGCCGTTCTCTCTCTCTCTCTCTCTCTCTCTCTCTTTCTCTTTCTGCAGCAGCAGCAGCGGCAGCAGCACCACCGGTAGTAGCAGCAGCAGCAGCTCTCCTCTGCCTCTATACTATACACCACCACCACCACCACCTCCTCCACCTCTTCGTCCTCCTCCACCTTCATCCCTCTTCCTCCGCCTCGCCTTCCCTCCACCCATCCACCCACCACGGAACACACGGGGGCCTGTATGCAGCGAGAGAGCGAGCGAGAACGCGCGAGGATTTGACCTCGCGGAGGAGCGGGTTGAGTGACCCCCGTGCGACAACACTGCACTATCGATTGCCGCGCGGCCACGTGGTTCGCTGCACCTTGGCACACCGAACCAAATCCCGCACACACACACAGACTATGCAACATCCCACCACCCCACCCCCTCTTCCACCACCACCACTACCAGCTTCGTACCCCCTAAAGCGCCTACCATCCCTCATCGTATAACTGTGTGTACCCCTTCTCCGACTGAACGCTGCTCTCCCTGCCCCTCTCTCTCTCTCTCTCGCTCTTCCTCTCTTTGGGGAGAACCTCTCTCTCTCTCTCTCTCTCTCCCCTACTACTCGGCTTCTGCCTTTTACGCTCTCTCCCCTTCCCTGCCACCCCCTTCCATCGTTTATATTGCCAGAGCTCCACGTAACCCCTCATAGCGAGTGAGGGAGAAAGAGAGAGAGAGGGACCTCCCTACTGCTGCTGCTGCTGCTATTACCGTTCTCGCATACCCTCTCTCTATTTCTTTCTCTTGTTCTATTTGTTCAACACTATGTGTATCACTGTGTTTCTCTCTCTCTCTCTCTCTCTCTCTCTCGTCTTTGTCTCTTTTCGGTACTGTCCCTGTGTTTTTGTTTTTTTCTTCTTCCATTTCTCCCTTCGCCCTCTATTTCTGGCTCCCTTTTCTACTTTTCTCAGCGAGGCGCAGCAGCACTTTGCCTCTTCTGCGTATTGTCTATCTCTGTTCGTTCTCTCTCCTAGCCCTTTCCTCTCCTTCTCTTTCTCTGTATATGCTCGTCTATCTTTCCTCTTACGTTTTGGCCCGAGCTGCACCTGACGAAAATTCTTGCGCGAATCGACGTATTTCTACGAGTGGAACCATTGGTGGAGAGGAAACTCGCATGGTTGTTCTTGTTTTTATTTCTGTCTTTAGTTTGAGGTATTTAGCTTCAAGTTTATATTATAGTTTTTTAATACTTAACATTATTGTAAAAACTCTTGTAATTTGATTTGGAGGTCATAAGGTTTTGTTGTTTAAAGCTTTTTCCGTTTGCTCGGAAATACGCTTCATTCCAACGGCATAGATACTACGTTGGATAGCCCCTGCATTGTCAGCAATCTTCTTTTTGTTCCAACAGGTAGAGAAAAAAATGGTTTTGTAAAATGTACAATGGGAGGCAATATTTGGTACTAGCGTAGTTTAAATTATTCAAAGGTTTTTAATTAAACTTTTGAATAAAAAATTAAATAAATACCACAAACAAGTTTGGTTTTCAGTGTGTAATCATTTAGAACTCAATTTCAAAGGAATATTATGGAAAAACGATTTCCAATAACAAGTCGTAGAAGAAACAATCCTCCCTACTGATGGGAATAATTGAAAGCCTCCAAAGTTCAGACACATCAATTATACCTTGCATTTATAATAATACATCCATAGTTCGTGAATCTTCCATCGATATTTCCTTTTTTTGCCAACAGAACAAACAACTATTGTTGCTTTTGACTGTTTGTTCTTAAAAGTACTTCGGAACGAAAGGGATCATTAATACTTGAAATAGAAATAGCACTCATTAATTCAACGCATTTTATACAAATACTCCAGAATTTGTTTGTGGGATGGAAATTCAGATCCATTGAATCCTTCAACGGTGTATAATTTATGAGCTCAAGTGAATTTCATTGTTCAAATTGAGCCAGACAATATTCAAAATAACTCGGTACAAAGGTATTACCATTGACTTCGAGCTCGTCAACAAGTCTACCAAGCCCATTACAAATCCCTAGTCGCCACTAGAAGCGATGAATTCGATGGTTTGCTAAATTGTCACGCAAAATCTACGATCAATTCTGCCTTCTCCATTGGTCTTTGGCTGTGTGACAAGCGGAGCAATCTTGGTCGACGAAGGTAATGTATGTTCGCGGCTCATTCTTAGACTACGAAATCCTGAGAGGAATCCACTAGGTCAACTTTATCGTCGTGCATGAATGCAAACTTATCCAAAGTCATTGAATTTATTCATTTTTCAAGCCTTAAAAGAAGAGTTATCTATTCTTCAACGCACGGAGTCAAAAGTTTCAGACAGAGCCGAAAAATCTTCAGTTCATTTCAATCGTATCTTTCGAAAAAATTTATAGGTAAAGTATGTTGTGAGCATTAAATTTTCAAAATATTTCTATAAGTTCTGTTATACTGCAATCAAATCAATTATTTTTAGACGATCGAGTAAAATAAAAAACAAATACGCCACTGCCTTTTTGATCCTACCTTTCACTACGACCTCCTCAATAGAAATTATTATTCTACCTCCATAAAAGACACTCCATTAAAGGATTTTTTTCTCCTGATCTTTACATAGGTTAAATCCTTTTGGAGATGTGGTAAGTGTAGAGTTGCCGCGAGGAACCTCTCTAATTTATTTAAAAGTAAGAAAGGTTTTATGTTGAAAGTACACTTTCGCGAGAGATTCGATTATATTTCAAGAGTTTTGAAAAGGAATATTCAAAGTGTGAAAAAAACTTGCTGCTTTCTCTTTCCTCTTAAAAATAAATAATGAAATGAATTAAAAATCAAAACTTTTATCAAAAAAGCAATAAGATTTATCTACTGATTTCAAGAATATTTACAATTAAGATGTAAATATTATTAGCTTAGCATATGTATAAATTCTCCGTATAAACAATCAACTCTCGAGCTTTCGAATAAATCACCTAATGACATCACTTCAATATATGGAGTACAGTATTTGAATACCAGTCAACTTTAATTTTCGATAAATTGCCAGTCAAATGAAAAAAACATTCAATGATTCATCTTTATTTTTAATATTTTGAAATGTTTTTTTTGCACTGCACATCGTTAGCTGAAACGCTCGAAAAAACGAGTTCGTGAAAAAATTTTCGGCTCTGCTCTACGCATTGATTGTTATCAAGGAACGTCTATAGTACAACTGCAGGCGATATAGCACAGCCTATAGCTTCGTGGATATCGATGCTTTTCAGCAACTTGCCGGCGGGCTATAAGTACAGCGTAAAAAAAACGGACGAGAGAAGTTACTGTATATTGCACCCACGGGGTCAAATTTACTTACGCTTGAGCAACTCGTAGCGAGTTTACTCTCATGCATAAATATTATTTGGTGCATCGGTATTTGGTAGATTTGACTGATTTTTGTATTGACTTAAATAAAGCGAAGCGATGTGGCTCTTCAACAATTTAAAGCGTTTTCCGAGAGTACTCAGAAACATGCATTGTCTGGATTTTAAAATCGATTATTATTTACTCAGAGAGAGCTCAGTGTGTTTTCCTTGTTTACGAGGTGGGAATTCTTTATGTTTTGGATGGAGGATGGTGAAATGTCGGAACAATATTTGCACGAATTTGAAATACTGAAAGTTAAGTGATTTTATAATGAAAATAGACTAATAGAATAGAGTGTAATCTATTTATCTTATAAAGAGATCATAAAGTTGGAAATTCGTATAAATGGTTATAAAATTATTATGAATCAAAAAAATTTTTGATGTTTATTGGCTGTAAACTAAGATACTTTTTCTTTTCATATATTTTACAAAAAATTATTATTTAAAACGTTAGTATAGAATTTTAAGTATGTACTTTTTCGCATTAATGAATCTTCTCACCATTTATATCCTTAACGGTGCAATACTTCATCAATTACATCGATTTGTTGAGTTTAATAAAGTATAAATACGAATTGTACTTTCCGATTAATGTATAAAGTAAACGAACAGAAAGAGCACATTAATGTTAAAAAAAAATGAAATAAAACAACTGCCGGGAATACGAGCTCGATTACAGACGCAAACTAGAATGAATGGAAAAAGTGTAATTCTATTTCGTTTTCTGCGTCGTCGCATTTGATCACTCGCACATAAAGCAATAGAATTCGTCGCGCATCGACGAGCGAAATTTTATTCACCCCAATGAAAGTTCATTATGACCAAATAAAGAACGTAAATAATTTCTACGTACATCAGACAGATTAAAAAATATATACTGTGCTCTAAAGTTTCCAGAGAGTATAAAATACCAACAAAGAAAAGTAAATAACAAAGAGGTCCGTTGTTATTAACAGACGGGAATTCAAATCGAATATTATTTTGATTATGCAGAACATCAAATATTATTAAATCAGCGATGCAAATACGTTTAAAATTCCAATTTATGTAAATAATAATTTGCTTCAGAAAGAAAGACATCAATAAGGTACTTATTATTTAGATGTACTTGGCGGTTACGAGTAAACTCGCAGTTATAATGTAGCGCAGAAAATGTGAACTTTGTATATATACAGGTAAACTTTTTATTTCTGCGATGAAAAAATTCACGTATCGCAGATGTCGAGCCTATTTATTCTTATATTTGAAAAAAACTTTCAAAGGAAATCCCATTTAAAAACTTGGTCATATTGCGGGCCAAAAGGCGTACACCACCGGGGGAAAACGCAATTTTTAAGTCCGATATTATAAATACAGCAATAGCGAAATTTCTTTATGCGGTTTTATTGCGGAGCGGCTGCACTTAACGCGCTCTCACTGTCGCATGAATAAGAGCAAAGAAAATATGGGAGGCGAGCAATACTGATGGGCAGCAGAATACCAAATTCTATGCTCAGGTAAACCATTCTCACAGGATGTTTGTTTACTTCCATTGATGATGTAGTGAATACCATGTCCCTATACAAATAAAAAGACTTTTTTAAAGAAGGAAACGTATAAAAATGGCGCACTTCTTCATTTTTGAGCAAATGTAAAATATGTAGACTTCAGCATTAAAACTTAGCAAGCACACATACACTCGATTTCCTATATTCTACACTCACCGTTTCCAATGTATAGACAAATTTATTTCCAGTGATCCAGTCTCCCCCGTCTCCCGTTTTCCCTTTTCCGCCGTGCCTCTGTCTGCGATACTTTTCTTATCCGTGGTACTCCGTTTCCACGCTCGCTTTACGCGTGTCGGTAATTTCTCTTTCCCTCTTTATCCCTCTCTCTTTCTCCCGCGTTATTGCGAGCTGCGGGGCAAAAATTCATAAGACGAGGGAGAGAGCCGCACGGCTCGTTTTGTTCTACTTACAGTGCTGACGTCTTGAATTGCCTTTGCGGAAACCTTTGCCCCCCCCCCCCTGCCACGCTCTTGTGCAACTTCTGCGAGCAATATAAGTAGAATGGTTCGTTGATTGTTATTTTTGGTAGATTGGACTATTTCGTTCCATTTTATTCTTTTTAATAGAGTTTTTTCGGATGCAGCACTTACGCATAGAACGAATGCTTTAGCATCGTTGCACACTGTGAATTTACACAATTTGATTTGACGCATTCCCAACGCAGTGTTTATTTTGTAATAGTCAATCAAATGTCTGGATTGATGAACCTTTTTAATCGCCAACAAAAAAAAAAAATAAAACTGTCCAAGAACAAAATAGATAATGAATTTTGAGTCAATTCGATCTGCACAACGCGGGAAACAGCGAAAAACAAAAAAATTTAACAAACAAGCAGCAAAAAATTCTCGAACAAAAACATTTCACCCGACAAGCTCCAAAAACTCAACGCAATTCATATATAAAAGTCGAACGGGTGCTCGTTCACCAGCACTGAGCGTATGTTGTGTTTTAATTAATTTCCCGAATGGCACCGAACGAAACGCAGCCCGTGTACACGAATGGCACGCACATACATATATACAGCTATAGCAGAGGGAATTTTCCGCGAAACTGCTGATAAAGCATTGACCGCGAGCATAGACCGAGCGTTGAGCAGTTTTCCCATGAACCCGCGCGCTATTATTCGATATTATACAGATCCCATTTTTGTTAATTTGTCGCTCGCGGGTATCTTCCGACCGAGTTTCCAATTCCATTAAAGAGGCGCGCGCCCCCAACGACATTAATATTCCGTTATATATGTGTATATCCGGGAAGGCGATATCGGAGGCCTGCGCGTATAACTTTTTTTGCCGCTCGCCTCGGCGTTGAGACTCCGCGGCCACAAGTACCCCAGGAATTCATTAAGTGCGCACTGTACCGTGGCTACTCGATAGAAATGCGTAACGAGGCGCGGGGGCTACTCGCGCTTTTGTCGAGCGTTAAATAGCCTTTTTCTTTCCTCTTTATCTTTCGCGGCCAAACCCCCCGAGCGTCGCTCCTGCTACCGTGGCTAAGTTTTAGTTTTGCGTGATTAAACGTGTCCTTCGGGTTGTTCGGATTTTGTCTCTCCTTTTCTTTTTTTTTTTATTCAAGCGCCGCAAGCTCCAACGCAGAACCGAAGTTGGGAAACTTCCCTTTTATCGTTCTTTTCTTATTAGTCGGTGAAATAGCTGGTTAGAACGAATTACGCGGATTTATGTAAAGCCAAAACTTTTTTCGCGGTAAATATTGGATAGAATAACAATAATGACCTGCTAATTTCAGGCATAAATAATATTTTTTAAATTATATTGGTTGAGAGAGCGTTGTATGATGAAAATAAGAATGAGAAATATTGTTAAGAACGACACACTTTCTTTGACTAAGGTGCATGTCCCAATTTCTACTCACGTCCCTATTTCTACTCACTTAATTTTTTTTATGTTATTACAAATATCAAACGTATTTCTAAATTATTCAAATATTTGCAGACATATTTAATCCATTAAAAAGAACTAATTATAAGATTATAAAGTAAATACAACACCTATTACAGAAGCAAGCCTATGTGAGTAGAAATAGGGCTTAAGTGAGTAGAAATTGGGACATTCACCTTAACTCCGCGCAAGATTTTGCACACTAAAATCAAGTGGATGTTTAAAGCTTCCATTCGTTGCGTAGTTCCAGTTCAGAATCCGTCACTTGCAGAGTCAAGAGCGAATACTTGAGATTCTGCAATCGACTCCCATTGAGCAACAAACTACTTAAGAATCGATTTCATATTATTCTACACTAAGCTTTTTGATAGTATATTCAAATTTATTAAATATAAGATTTGTTTAAATTTTTTAAGTTATGATATTATGATATTCGTTGAACGTCAGTTATTTATTATATCTTAAAACTTGAACATTAATAAGCGTATTTACTTTTGAAAGCATAATTAATAATATAAATAACGAAAATTTCAACCGGCATATTAATAATAAATTAAATTCATACAAATTCTATATTAAAAGCCGTTTATATTTATTATAACTTTGCTGGAATGCTATTGGATAAAAGTATGGGGGAAATGATAGCAGCCACTCAGTACATTACAGACAGCCGCGTCACATTAAACAAAACATTAATTTGCATTCTTTCAATGAATTTAATATATCTTTATTAATTACTTAATTAAAGTTCCGGGTTGAAGATATTTCATTACAACTTTTATAAATTTATGTAATTTCACTGCTTATTCGGTTTAAAAAGAACGACGAACTTTTTTAAATACGTAAAATAAATATCATCATACTTTCTTTCGGGCTGGGAAAGAAGTTGTTTTCAGTTTGCGTGCAACTTTGTCATATTTTTGTTCAATCATATCAATTAATAGATACTGGTTAAGATATAAATAATTGCCAATTTTTCAAACGTTGTTTTTTTCCAAGTTTAATCCCCAATTACTGATTGATTCTAAACTTTCAGAGTTCATTTTGTCAATATTAGCAAATCAAATATATAGTCATAAATTAGTTATGCAGTCGCATTAGCTATATAACTAGCGATATATTATCATAACAAATTTTGAACATAAAAAAAAAAATTTAACTAACGGTGGATCGCTTAAGTTTTTAAAAACGAACAAATGAGCGCTGAAATATTAGAACTAGACAATAATTGTGGATTAAACTTGGAAAAAACTAAATTTAAAAAATTCGAAATTTTTTATTACATAACTTTTATCTATTATTAATTGATATAAACATAGTAATTATGTTGTTGATGTTTTATTAGGTAAAGAATATATAATAAAGAATAAAGAATAAAGTACAGTTACTTACAAGATATGGTCATTCAAAATACACCACTTTCACGTGGAAGTAATATATTCTAATGTTTTTGAATAGTTGTTTATTTGAGTAAGAAGGTATCGCTTGTACATCCTTCGCAGTTTTGTAACAAATTGAATTACTAACTCAGTGGTTATTACACGATTTGAGTTCTTTTTATACGATTATACCTACACTCATCTCCTTGCGTTAATATTTTATTTTTACACCTTCACTACTCAATCTCACGAAGTTCGCTCAAGCTCGTACAGAAGCGCTCGTGCAGAGAATCGAATACACGTTCGAGTTCAAGCATCATCGAGTCTGCGATCAGAACATTTATTCGCAATACTCCACTATAAATATCTCATTAATTCGTTAACTGCCGAGTTCATCCAGTGATATTAATAATAACTTATAAGATTGTAGATTTCCCATATGAATTTTAAGACTGCGCGGTCAAAGCTTGGTAAAACAGAAAAGGTTTAATGAATATAGCGATACTTAATGCACACGAATAGAATCTTGTGGATAAAATCGTAATCCATAAGTATGAAAAATTTGTCTAAACATTCCTTCAAGGTAATGAAATAATTCTGTCATTTTCGCGAGACTCATTCAATGTCTCCATCGATTAAATAATGCATCAGAGTTTAAGTTGAATTTTCACTCTAGGAGCGAAATAAAGCGCGAGACATATAGTCCAAGATCCACATATTCATTCTCATAAAATGGTCGATATCGTTCATGTTACAAGCTATATACGGTTAGTTGAAAGTACACTGGATAAAAAAGAAGTATAAGCGGAAATGTGCCACCTGTCATGAACAGCATAAGATGATTCTGATGTTAGCAAGAGGCATTAATTGTAATGTATAGCAACGTGGCTTAATTGAATATTCGAAGAAAAGGCTGGAAAAAATTCGGCGCGAGGAAACTGTCGGAACTGCCGAACTCTCATCCTTCGTACATGAGTTTCAACCGATACATATATATTCGTACGTGTGTATATGCGTGTGCCTGGCGTAATTAATCGATGCTATAATTGGGGTACAAGAAGCAAAAACTAGAAGAGTATGTAGTCTGAGACAGACTTGGAGAATTTACGAGCTAGCTTGTTTTAGGCAAACTTCAAAATAGGTATTTTCCCATTTATTGATAAAATCTGAAAAGAGTTTAAATCTATATTTATTTATTAGTTTTGAAATCTATATCTATATTTATATCTAAATTTAGAGTTTAAATTGAATTTATAATTGATTTTTTATAATGAGAACATGATTGTGTCAAGGTGTCGTTTGGGATGAAGCACATTTCCTTCAATATTTGCTAGTTTCGAATATTGAAATAACAATTTTTATGCAAATAGCACTGGCTCTAAAGTCCACTCAGCAGAATTTATTGATAATTCAACCTCCAAATGGCGAAAAATTAGCGGTCCTTGTGGTGACTGTTAAATTTATTAGTTCATAAGCTTAATGGTGACAACAGCCTATGGGATAATAATATGAAACCAGTTTCCGGAACAATGATCGTACGAAGTATGAAACTTCCTATAAAGCTACAAATGCACTGTTAAATACGTTTGTGCATAAACTTATAAACTAAACAATATAATAAATCCAAAGTTTAATGTTGTTCGGGCTACACAATCACTTCCAAAAGTTAGTTTTTTAAACCCTTCTTTCAAGTTAGTTTCTTAAATGATAAATGAATAATTATATAATATGAATATTCAATTTATATTTGTGCGATTTGTGGAGAAAACTAAATTGAACAATACGAACTTTAACAAATTCAAATCATACCAACGGTAAAACCTTTTGTTTGTAAAAAAGTGCCTCTTTTTACCATTGATCCGATTTGGACATTTCAAAGCGCTTATTGTTCAATTTAGAATTCTTCGCAAATCGAGAAAATGTAAATATGGGAGGATAATGATGTTTTTTATCCTGTATTTTGGTACTTTATGGAAAAAGAATTAAGTCGTTTTTTTTTCAAGATTGAATCAAAGTCACGTCATACTTAGGTGTGTCTATATATATGTATAAAAATATACAAACTTTAAGCAATTATAACTTATGAAATTATTCTTTTTAAAAAAAAAATATATGCTAGTTATTTTTTGATTCCCTGCCTATTGCAGATAAAAAAATTAATTTTATTCTTCAGTGTACCTCCCTATTCTTTATTTACGATTTAAGAAGGGAAATTCACTTTTAAAAATGATTTTATAGACTTACTTTAGTACAGTTGAAAATATTCCAATTATCAGTTACTCGGTTTAACAGGTATATTTAGGATTGGAAGGAATCATCTTTTGACTCTTAGGAGGTTCTTGCACGTTTCAACATTAATGTGCACCGAAATAAGCGAGGAATTGTAATGAAATATTAAAAAGAGATTTCCAAAATTAATCGCAGACACCAGATATACTTATTTAAAAAGTTCTTGTATATCTCCAACTGAGTTCACTATAATGGCCAAGTATTAAACCTCAAAACTCTGAATGCATTGTCTCATTGGAGTTAACCAGCTACCGTAATAACCAATTAACTTTTGAAAATTGAATTTGCCTCTAAAAAGGATGCATCGACAGTCGCGAAACTTGTGCGAATATAATAATCTCAGGCCGAAAATTAATTCCTTTCAAAACTATTACCTCGAAATAACACGGACGTATAATCAGGTCCTAAATGTTTGGTCGAAGCTGTGGCTATAGCGCTCCTAACAAAAGCTTCGTCCACCTGGATCGTAGGTAGATGGTTCATTGTTACAATTTTACGATAAAACCCATATGGCCACCGGGGAATTAAAGCCTCGAAAGCGTCATTTATTTGTGCAAAACGCGTACGCGTAATTATAATGATCACGTCCACTGCATCATCGTCAACTTGATTAATGCGAACGACTAGACTGCCTTGCCGTTGGTGCTGCTGTTGTTCTCTGTCCGATCCATCAACGCACAAGCCGCTATACACTAGGTGAATTTTCTCTGAAGTTTTTATGAATATGGGTATTAGGCAAAAATTATGTACGCGTTCTTTAGGATCAGCTCCGATCAATCATACTTGCGGACGCACGTTTTTCCTCTCTTTTCCTATTTTTTTCGGTACTACTGAACAATTAATTAGTAAGGATATATAGAACGATTTTGACTGGATGATGTGTATGTATTCAGATTTCAGTCAGGGTCACACATCGAACAGCTGCTGCTAACGACAATGGCGAGGATTTTCAATATGAAATAATGATATCGTTGATGTACGTATCTGCACGTAGTCGATTTTATCGCCACTCTAAAGCTATCTGATGGACACTAAATGATTGAGTCGATTTTGAAAATTTAATTTATTATTTGCCTAATCGATTGGATTTTTTCAGTAAAATACTTATGAATTCTGATTGTATGATTGCAGTCAATTAATATAAATGAATATTGCAACCCATTTAAAAAGGAAATATCAAAACTTAATAAATCGGCGAAAAAACTGTTAGGGTCATCATTTATAGCTGTCATTTTTATTTATTCGATTGTATATGTTATCTTATAGGATAAAAAGATAGAATTCAACAGACTACGTGAGAAGGGAATAGAAATAAAAATGTGTCCTTTATTCTTTAATTAACGTAATACTATATCTTTCAGGACCTACTTAAATTTATAAGATTGAGTAACTGCATATATTGCTCTCTTTGTTTGCTTTAGAACAATGAAACATTCTTTCTGAATAGTCCCATTTGAACGCAATGCTCATAGAAGCCTTACAAATTTTGCGCGTTTTCAAGAAAAAGCGAGTTCAATAGCTGGAAGGTGAAATGAAATGTCTAGAACTGCGTTATCTGTACCTTGACCATTTATAACAAATGTATGTGTCTTGCCTCCGGGAACGCAGAAGATAATTGACGAGGTCACTTATTATACTTCATTTCACTTTCTATTCAAATTAATTTTAAATTTATATCTTTATTACTGTTTCAATATATTATCAGCTATTTACTTCTGTGTTTAATGTATATTAATTGAACATTATTTCAAAATAGTAATTCTCATTTTTTTGAGACTGTCTCAGATTTACTGCAATATATAATCAATTATCAGTATATCATTTTTTATTATGTAACTATTTAAACGATAAGTACAAAGAGCTTTGAGAAAATAATTGTAATCAGAGCAGGTATATATTTTAAGTTTTGAAATGAATTTATTCATTGTTTCATATTTATTTTAACTGTGTTATACGAGCTTAACGTTTGATCTTTACGCGAGGAAATTAGCGAACGATTATACAGTCGGAAGAGCTTAATTTGTATCCACATTTATCTTTTCAAACAATTAAGATCGTTTTCCATGAAATCAATTTTGGATAGAATTTCTTTAAACTATGCATAAAAACTAATTTTAAAATAATTTATTTTGAATTTAATATAACAAGATTAAAATAATTTTATTAATTCCTGAAATGTTTAGTATAAATTGACGCATTAACGTGTATGCACTTCGTTCTTTTATATTTATATGACTTTTACTCTATTTATTTATATTTTAGTATTTTGTGGTACATAATTAATAGATTTTATTAAAAATGATGCCATTTCACAATGATTTTTAAAAAGAAAGAAATTTTTTGATCGTATGAACCAAGCATCCTTAAAGAAATATTACCTAAACTGTATGTTGTTGTTTTAATATTATAAATTAATGGTTTTCTTTGCACAATATGAAATTCATAACTCAGAAACAAAAGTTTAATTTCTATCACATGTATCATCCTATTTATAAATCGCATTTCACGCCTTGTACCAATTATGAAAAATGCAATTACACGTTCTAAGCATCAAAAAATAATGTTCGCACCTCGGGCATAAAAATTTACCCCTTTGCGTGATCCTAAATCCTTCTGGACAATGAAGTTGGCCCGAGAACTCAGCGGTCCCATGTGATCGAGTGTTAACTTATATCCATGGTACGAAAATGACTATCTTTAAACACAAATACTAATATCTTTCAGGCGATCGACTCGAGACTGCAGCTTAATCAATTTTCATTTAATTAAAATTATTTTAATATTAGTCATGCAAATAATTTTTACTGGTAATATAGGCATTCCCCGTTATAGGTCACCATTCGAAAATTCGAAAAATTATGCCTTTTTCATGGAACTGTTAATCTGGGGATTTTTTGGATCACCGAATACAAATCTGCAGATTTCGAAAACTCGTAATAGTTGATCTAATATGGCCGACTACTTTGGGAAAAATTGCGTTATTCAAGCCTAACTTATTTTTGCTTATAGTTGGTCATATTGTATCAGCTGTTATGAATTTTAAAATTGGAATGTGGATTTACATTCAGCGATCTAAAAAGCCCCCAGATAAAATTTTTTATGAAGAAGGAACGATTTTTCAAATTTTCAATCCGTCATATTTGTCTGCCATTTTGAAATTTCAGAAGGAAAAAACTTTTTCTTCTTACTTCAATTTGTATTTTGTAGGTTAATGGGGGTAGCCTATAATGGTTTAATTGGTATGAACAGAATATGCATAATTCTAGAATTATAAAATACATTTTTAATTCCATAGATTTTAAATACATTATCACATGAAAAGAGGTATTGCGTTCTATACTCTTTTCATTCAATTTCAGTTGCATAAATATAATGCCTCATAACGTGTACGTGATGTTCCATATTTCGAAATACTTTTAAAACGATGTTGCTTGTGTATTTTTATTCAAAGGAGTACACTTTATGGTAAACTTTCCAAAGAACTATCAATATGTTATAAAACCAATTTCTAGAATATTTTATTTTGTCCCCCTTTTTTCTATGATAAAAAAAGTTATACTGTCATATTCTTTTTCAATTTTTCAATACAGTAATTTTTTAGAAACTTTTTAAAAAAGACTAGTTGAATATTTTTTATGAAACTGGTTTGATCCAACCTTTTTAATCATGATATTTTTGTGTCATATTTTTTCCACACATCATAAGTTTCATTTCATCATTTGTACGATCTGAGACTAATGAAAAACTTCAACATATTCAAATTATCTTTAAATGTACATTTAGTCTAAAATAACGATGTTCATATTATGTGCCAGGACTTAGACAACGGCAGTCCTGTCTCTTGTGTTTAGCTCAGCACTACTATTATGTGGTAAAGTTATGTATGACTGTGTGACTGTACGACAATCCGTTGTGTGCATTATTGTCGGTGCAGAGGTCGAAAGAGTACGATTGTTAAACTACTTGGGGAAACGGCCAATCGAACGACCGGAATGAAAAAACAATGGCAGTATTCATTTGTGATCCAATTTCGAATCTTAAGCTCATAAGTTATTGAAATTTTAAATCTTTTGTATTGCAAGAGAAAATTATTTTTATTCATCGTCATTAACAATAACCTATTGGTACGACAAAAAATGGTTTTCATCTCTTAGAATGTGATCTGAGATTATAGTAAGAATTTCAAGGTATCTTAAATAAGGTTAAAATTTTTTGCGACTATTTTGGTACACCCTATGGTAATTACATCTGTCCGAATGAATTTTGAAAGATACAGAACATTTGAAAATTTAACATGAAAAACTATTCCTATAACTATCGACATATATAGATATAGGGTAACTGTCCCGATTAGTGTTTTTCTTAAAAGTGCACTTTTTTTTTCTTTATGTTTTTAAATAATTTTTTTCTTTAAATTAAAAAAAAACGATTTTGTCCATATTAATGTGCCCTTTTCTTTTCCCATTGCGTGTCCTCTATTTGCAAATGCTTAAAATTTACTTTGCAACGTAACTGAGAAATTATAACTCGAGTTTCATAACAAAAATCTATTGAATGAGTTTTATTTATTTGTTCTTTTTTATGGGCGTTTATAAGATAAAAGCAAGCAAATAGTGACAGGGTCACTGAATGGGATATGTACCCTATATAGCTCTGGATTAATTTAAATTTTGTTCGCACTAAATCCCTTCAAAATCCATTTCGAATCATTAACATACGATGATTCAGCTCCAGGATATGCCAGTTTATATTTCACAAACATTCCAAACTACACCTAATTGATAGTTCAATTTTCTTTTACTTAAGATATACAGTTTTGCACGTTAATTGACATATCTTGAAGATGAAACATCAAACGCGGATGATTTAAAATAGATTTTGAAGGAGATGACGAGTACTAAATAATACAATCTACCAAAATAATCATTAATTTGAGATATCTCGTAATTCTTGTAATATTAGATATCTCAAAATTGTAGCGACCTCGACCAAATTTGAGTTGATATTTGGTTCCAGTAGGCAAACTCCATGGGAATAACATGGTTTAGAACAGGACTAGACAACATTTTTCTAACATGGGAAAGGTGAAATTATAGATCATCATGGAATATAACTGCAAAAATTCTCTCTTTATTTTAACTTTTGCGACGTTTCGAGGGCTTACAAAATATACCCTGCTCTTCAGGATAACCAAAATAAATAAATAAAAAACACAAAATCAAACTAATAATCACTTATGTGATACACACACACAAACCTTCAGAGTTATATTATGTTGCATAATCGGATCGCTATTTTTATTAAAGCTCTTCTTCAAGGCCAATCAAATCTTATAAAAACTGAAAACATAATTCACGGGAAAATTACACTATACTATTTAAAAATTCATTTCTATAAAAAATATCACAAAAATTTAAAATCACTCACTTTCTCCCACACCTTCACTATCCTCGCTCATTATATTACCAAAAATTATTATAGAATTAAATTAAAACAGTAGGTGAGGCACAGCATTTTTCTAGGTTTGTGTAATAAATAGTAAGTATATAAGTAAGTTTAGAATATAAAAATTTGGATTAATTTTTAATATAAGTATTCTACATTTAAGAAAAATTGTTTCTTTGATATTTTATTCTTAGCAGCGCTGCATACCTATCAATAAAATAGCTACTAACATATCAGTACTGTTTTATGAACACATATACAATATATTTCTATTATAAAACTTGTGGCAACATATTATAGAATGACCAAATACGTAATATTTTAGTATTCAAAGATCAAAATTTTGTAAAAATTATCTCATTTAATACAATATTCAAAAATGGTATTTGATATAATAAAATATACTTTTTTTTTATTCAAGATACTTTCTGTTTAATGTACTTAGGTCATTTTTGTTAATTAAAAACTATTTCTTTTATGGAAATCAATTATTTTTATCGCTTTCCGACCGTGTATCACTTATCAACTAAAAATAAAATTTCCAATGGAACGATAGAGGGAGTCACTTACTTTAGATGTGAAACTTGAATCGCAATGACGCAATATGGTAGGAACTACCTTACCATCAACTGTCGTCACCAAGTTCCAGTTTTGTCTTCACAGATGGCAAGAGCCGCTACTTTCCAAAGCAGATATTTTTCTTTCGTCTAATGTAACTGTACAAAATTAATTTTGAAATAATGTTTTTTTTACAATTTATGCAATAAGAGCCTCAGTTACTAGACAACTAATTGTGAATAGACAAAAGAACCAGTTACCGCAGTCTTTCATTTAATTATACATTAATTTTATTGTAAATTATTTTATAAATAATTATATATTAGTTTCCAGTTCATTTTACAATGGACATTAAGAAGTTTTCCGCTATGTAAAAAAATATACCAGCCGTACAGTGATTAGAGAGTGCATAGTAACTGACGTTATTACTAATGATTTACAGAATAATAATAAAAGTAGTAATATTTAATGTTTTTGAAAAGAGTGTGTGTACATAACTAAATTTTATTAGTTACTCCACATCGCACAGATATTAGAGTAAGTAAATGAAAATCACAACATTTAGATTAAAAGTTACAATAAATATATCTAAATAGAAACAATAAAGGTTTTACTTTCAATCCGTTACAAGTATATTCGATTAAAAAAAAAGAGAACTTGAGGCTTATATAAAGATTAATTAAGAAAGATAGAAAGAAAGAAAAATGTGAAGCCGATCTTCGCGACAAATCCGCTTAGTTTCTTTTTATCGGAGTACCTTCCATCCCTCTGTCTTTTCGCCGTTTATTCTTCGCTATGAACGGGAGTGGCTCTGGATGTGGCTAATGCAGATTTAATTTCCTATATCCCATCAGTCCTTCGAGAATTGCAAAAGTTTCCGTGAATTGCAATTGCGATCCCGATTAAAAAATATTATTGTAGCAGAAAAATTTAATCAAAGATTACTTGTAAGGTTAAAATAAGTTTGCTAAGTTTTAATTGAAGATATGCATAATAAATTTATCATGATAAGTTTTATTGTATATAATTATATCGCTGCAACTATAATAGAAAACCAAAATTAGGAAAAAATTTAAATTAAATTGTACTTACTTTTTTTTTATCAGATAACGATCATTTTTCTTATTTCGAAAAAAAATTGAATCTTCAAAACTGCTTACTTGCTGTTAATAATATAATTTTATTAGATCAAGCTTTAGTACCGATTAACAACATTTTTTACCCAAGTGCAGTAGTAATTATGAAAAGTTTTTTTGATAGATCGATTCCTGGAAATAAATGCTTAAAATTTCAAGTTCACCGAAATAAAATTTAATTTTTACATAGAATTATCATTATAAAAAAATTCCATGTTATAGTTCAGATTGAATCAGGATATGAATGATGCGGCATATTATATGTGTAAGAACATAATTCAATTCTACAAATTGTTGCTTGATGTTTCATAATTTGTGTAAACGTATGACGATCGAAATTAATTGATAAAAAGGATGGTAATTGATTGGTATCGAATTAACCTACCACTTCCAATGAGCGACTTTGAATAGTTTGAAGGGAATTAGCAGAATTAAATGAAGTACACCTTATGCGGATCTAAGAAATCTTTTGGAATGCTGTTTCTATCTTTTTAGCATAAGTACACTCATATGCAAGCATAGGTATTTTCATTGGTAAAAAATGGATTGATATCTCGCTACTTCAAACACATAGCTGGTCCCCTTCGGTAAATACATTTGAACACACACGCACCCCAGCGGTTGCTCGATCGCACGCAGGTATTCCACGAGTAGCTCGAGCAGCTGTAGCCACTTCCGATTGGTACACGCTGAGGCAGGCCTCCGGAACGTGATATTATGGCAATCCCTCATTTGAATTGTTAATGGATCATAGGAGGTGTACTACGGTGGGAGAAAAACCGATCGCACAGTGCACTCGCGTCGACTCTGATACTGTAGTTGGTTTTATTGTACTTTGAAAAAGTATATTACTTCCCAAAGGTGCGATAAAGTTTTACGATACTGCTAAACTATTATATTTTATCCAGTGATTTTTATTCAATTTGAACTAGCAACAATTAACTAATAACTAAATTTATCAACTTCTATTCAGTTTCACTTAATTTAAAGCGAGGGTTTGAAGTGAAAAATTCATTTCGCACTGGAAATAATACACCACTTATAAGTTACATTCACGAAGAATATGGAATTAGCAAGAAAAAAAAAACGAAAACAAAATTAATTGAAAAGTTGTATACTGGCGTCAGAGAAGCCATTGTTCTGAAACCATCAAAAGTCAAGCTCGGAATTGCTAATTATCCCCCTACAATTCAGCGGTGGATCGCGAACTATATCTATTTCCGTCTGACTTTTTTCTCCCCGAGTCCGTTCTCTTTATTATATTCTCTATACAGTGCATGCCGGACCATAAATATACCGCTCGACCCTCGTTATACTGGCTCGCAGTGCGGCAACTGCGCGCGGGTGTAAAAGCCGTGGAAATGGGATAGTCACGTGACCAGCAAGTTGACCACGGATCAAGAAAAAAGGGGTTGTAATTGATGGCTCCAATATCCTTCGAGTAAAACTCGAGATCTATAAAAAATGATGGTTTAATTCAATCGTTAGGAAGCACAAATACACTACTTAAGCTTTTCACTTTTAGATCTTATATCGATCTATCTTTCCATCATTTGAGAATTATGTATTATAAGTGTTTTAAATGTTTCGAATTAAAGTGCAGGTAGTATTAATGTGATTCCTGCAGAGACTTGGCTTTAGTTTTCTACATATACATAACAGTTAAATCTATCATGTATTCCCAAAATAACAATTAGTTTAAATGGCTCTAATAGTTTACCAGCTGAATAAAAGGTATAGAAAAAAACGTAACCGTAGCAAATTAGAAATAATAGTAAAAAAACGTCTTATGTTGTAGCATCAGCTTCGACCCTCTTTTCTCCTAGGATAGAATATTTCTGACTACGTCAGGTTAAAAATAGAATAATCTGCAGGAATAAAGTAGTGGTCGAGGGAAAAAAAGAAAAGACGAGGATGACGATGGGAATTGAGTTGGCGGTGTGTGATGGATTTTCCTAAAACCATATCCATGTTCCAGCTTTTGAAAAAAAATAGCGTGCGATAATTTACGTCTCACTCTCTAAGGATTGTAATTTAAAGATGAAAGTGTTATTGGACTCGATCAAACCAATTGCTTACTCTATAGTTTTTAGATTGTTAAGCTTTTATCATCACTGTATTTTTAATTGTCATTATGGCATGCTTTTGAATTTGTATGAAATGCAGATATTGAATTTAAATTATGAATCGTAAATGCATGCGTTTTAGAAGCATCTGAGATGTAAAATATATTTAAAATATGTGCCCAGTACTAGAATTATAATGTAGCTCTTTTACGTGACTAGCGTAATACAAAACAAGAGTAAGTCATGGACTAAATGGTTCGCACTTTAAGAACGGATTAAGACACTTTTAAGTCAGACTTTTTTCTTTTTCGATATTTAGGTCGACCTCCTTTTTGTCAACAATTTCAAAATATTTCTTGTCAAAGAAGAAAAAAAAGGTGACCGCGTATATATTATCGTTCTTATAATAAAGATTTAACGTTAAATGATAAAATATGTTACAGTAAAAATCGGCATTTCTCATGCACTACCTCGATGCTAATACTCCTTAAGTTGTCATATAACGCGCGAGATAAAAATCTAACCTTGCAGTGGAGGTGTGGTCTCTCGGGCATGATTGTTAACAAAAAAACTGGATTACTCTGCTAATAACAATTCATCAGCCAGTTTTAGCACCGATGAAACAAGGTGAAAAGTGCGGTTGCGCAGCAGTTCTTTCTTATATATATTCAATGTATGTTCGACTAGGCGAGAAAAAAAAAATTATTTCTGACGTTTGACATTTAAAAGAAAGCTTAATGAAACAAAGTAACTAACTCAGCAGTAATTGAATGCATAATTTCAGTGCATATAGATAATTTTAATCTCATGTTAAATCTTTTAACTAATTGACATCCAGATAACATTTTTTTAATTCAGACTTCAGACACTTTTAAAATTGTCGTTTGACTTGTGGTAGCGAAAGCAAAAGATCAACTTAGATAATCATGAATTAATTATTCATGGGCTCTCAGCAGCTCAACCTTTTTTTTTTAAATCTGATTGCAAAGTGTCCACATCCATTTTATCATATCATAAGAATCGCTGTTGACAAAATTGAATTAAATTTATCGAATGTCCCTTCCGTCAAATGCCATTATCAACATTTTCAAAATATTTCGGATCTTTAGACATTAGATATTTTCTTTTTTAGTTTGGTTTCATATCTCGTAATCATTCATAGATTTAAAAGTTTTACTTGGCGAGTCTTAAGTTTTTTATTGCAAATCTACCACTTAATAAGTGAAACGTACTTTTTTTTTATCTAACCAGGATGTAATTACGGTCAACTGAATCGCTGTATCCACCAAGCAATTAATAATTATTTATTCTGCATTCATAAAGGAGCGAAATAAAGTCGTTTTAAGATGAACTATTAAACCGAACCATGACGTTGTCTTCAGAGTCGCTTCGACTGAGTAATTTAGTCCTATATCATGTGCACGAATTATACGTAGGATACATACGTGTTTTTGCGGCACACACGTGGAATTAATCCAAATTATGACGTGTAAGTTCTCGCTATAAGTTAGTTATATGACAGTGACGTTTCATTAGCCTCATGCTCTCACATTAGTAACGTCATAAGCTCTAGACGATATTGTCTAACTCTGAATTTTATAAAATCGATGCAAGCTTTTTGCACCATCTTTTTTATATTCATTACGTATTATTTTTATCTCCAAATAATTTTCCAAAAAGAAATTAAAAAAAAAGTAAACGTTTTGAGAAATCAATTATTTTACCTTGACTTTTCTTTCGAAGCGTAAGAAACGTTACAAGGTACGAAATCTAATCATCATCTAATTATTATTTCTCATGTAGTTTACTTTGCATTCACAGCTACCAATAAGACTTAACTTATTATTATACATGTGATTTTCAAAGAAGTTTTTGCAGGGAAGGCGGGATTCATATACTTGCAGATACCAGATTCTCTTTATGACAGATATTATTGCGGATGTTTTGCTACTCAACTATAATTAATAATTTATTATTTAGTTGCGGATAAATATTTAATAACTGTACGATTAGTTTGTATGCATAATGTCACACACACTATATATCATTATGATAATTCCTTCAACGTTTTTTTACCTATAGCTCGCGTCCTTTTCACCACTTTTCTAGATTTGTTTATTTATCGTGCTCTACATTTTAATATATACCTTCTGTATAAAAATTGAGTTAATAAAATTATTGAGTTAACAATAAAAAAGTTCCGAGTGACTATAAATCAACAACTTATAAAAATATAGATTAGAATGTTCCATTAAATAAATTAAAAATTTAAATTGAACATAAATATTTCACTATCATATCGTCAATGCAAATTACTTCATAATGTTATTAATTACAATTATTATCGTGAGAAATGCAGTATAAGAAGAAGGAACTATTATACAACCATAAGAAAATGATATGATTCAATATTTTATTTATGGATTATTAACACTATAATAAGATTATCATCTTAGCTAAAAAATAGTTCCACTAGCATTGACATGTAAAGTGTTTTATTTATTTTTACTTTTGATACTAATAATAAATATTGAGAGTAGAACTATAGAACAATTAATTACCTAAGTTGTATTAGAAAATCTAAACTCATGGAATCACATCATACATTGCTACCCTGGTAAAAAATTAACCAGAAGATATGTCTGGACAGACATATTTTGGCCACGGGTTACAGACAATTTCTGTCAGTAAGTTCACCATAATATGGCCATATTATGGTGAACTTATGTTTACTTATTTTACATTATAACCTTAAAAATTTGTTTTTTTTTTAATTCGTAAGAAATGTTGATATAATAGGTTATAAATATAACTATAAATAAAGTGAATATCTTACCTAAATTTTAATTTCATGAATGTGGTTTATTATTCATAATTTATTTTATTATTATTATTTTAAAATTATTTCATAATTTCATAGTGGTCTTCTGTCTGAGAGTGATAGAGTCAGAAACAGACAAATAAACTAACCTTACTTTTGTCAAGTAAATTATGTATTTTAATGATTATCATACATTTATATCATTAGTTCCGGTTGTTTATCATTATTTACTTATAATATTGTAAATAATGAGGTTCTTATTAAGTTAAACTATTTTCTTATGATCAAATCCTTAATTCAAAATCATAATTTAATAAGAAATAAAGCGACGATATGGCAATAATCCTATTAAAATAAATTGAATTTCGCCATTATATGGTCACAAACCCCATTAATTTGTTACCAGGGTACAACTCTATCTATACTGTACTCAGAAAATAATCTTGTTACAGATTCGTATGGAGCTTGAAAAAAAAATACATTTTCCCACCACGTCACTTTATACTGGAACTATAAAAAGTCGTACAAAATATCCTTGGATCTCATGCCGATACCAAAACCGTAACAATCAGAAAACGATCTATCAGAAAAGGTATCGTTTTTCAAAAATTTCATTCCCCGAAGAAATATACTTTATACAAGTATTTAATCCTCGTAGTATTGCACAGCAATACATCCCATAAAACGCGTATATCAATATAATTAAAACAAATAAGAAATTAATGTCGTCGTATCCAACTATTCCCGATCAGAAGCATCAAGTGGGAGGATCTATATACCTACATTCTTATGTTAATGCCATCGTCCAGTTAATTAATTGCGAACCATCAAGGATCTCCATGTATGGACAGATGCCTTGGCAATTGACCGCGCCGCAATACGCACTTCTATAACGCTTTATTAATTAATGCGCGCTGCACTCGATCTAATATATATATCGATTTTGCGGCGTAAGCACATTGCCGCTTTATGGTCAGTTCAAAGGATCGACACTCGTACACACGATGCGTATACTTGTTTTTCTTTTTGCATCGCAACACTTAGCGAGAATATATATATAATATGTATGTGTGTGCGATGTGATTTTCCGTGGCGCGAGATGCCACGCGCGGTGCAATAGCCGTTTGATCGGAGCACAGAAAATTATTTATTATTTGTAATGAATACATGCAACTCGTCGGTCGCGCGGGAGCATTTAAAGTAAATTTTATGACTGCGGATTAATGAGGTGGATAATGCGATGGCAATCATTTTTTGTACCTTTCCTGCGGCTTATGTAATGATATTTATGTATTCAATAATTATATATAGGCGCGATGCGTCTGATTTGCTTCGTTTTCTGCGCTTAAAGTCTTTACCGTCTGGAAAAATCCACGGGTCTTCTAAACGCTTGAACTGTTATGTTTTACTGATTACGATTATTAGCTATAACGAGTTATACTATTAAATTATGATTTTTTCCAGCTGAAAGGTCACTTTATTTGAGCAAACTATATACTAATATCTTATTTTTAAGATACGCAATATTGAAAAATTTCAAAGTTTTAAGAAAAATTAATTTTTCCAGCCATTAATTCAATATTATACCGAGCGAAAAAGTTACGTTAATATACAAAGCGCATGATATATCGCCACGTTTTTTACGCGTTACAATTTAAATGTTAATAATGTCGATATTCTATGAAAACCTATAAGGAACTGGCGAAACGTCATTTCTTTGTTCCTGCAGTTATGAAAAGCACTTAAAGTATAAGCGTGTCAATGGTGGTTATAGGGACAGCAAAAGGAATCCTAGTTTTATAAATCAACCGCTTAATAAGTGAGATATAACAGAGCTATAACTCCCCCGCGTGTGCAAAAAAAAACAAGATTTTATGTTTTACCCCATAAATTACTCACCCCCTCTCCCCCTCCTCCCCCCTTCAATTATGAGACAATATTTCGATAGCGATTACGCGATAAGACTTTATAAAGGGCAACAATTGCACAAGTCGGCGACTTATTACAAAAGTAATTTATCGAGTGCGCGCCGCGACTCGTTAGGTTGAAGAAAGTCGATAAATCCGTAATTCATTTGTCTCGACGTCTTGTGTCGCGGAGCAATAAATTTTCCGCTGCGCACAGTATGTCGATCATGGCTATCGATTGAATTCAATCAACCTCCTCGAGGCATTTGCTTTAAAATTACTTCAGTATCTTCCCATATATACCTATGCTTGTACCGTTAAATCAATTCAATTAGTGCTTTCATTACATTCAGTAGAATTAAAGTGCGAAACAGATTCTTATCTTGTTATGCCAATTACATATTATTTTGTACTACGCGCACAATCAAAATTAGTATTCGAAATAATATCGAAAGAAATTTATGTGCACAAACAAGGTTTTAAAAATAGAGTAAAAGACGTTAGAAGTCCGCGAGTGATGTACCGAGTTTTCCTTATACTTAATTGGCCTCTTGTGGGAACTAAGAAAAAATTAATTTTGTATCCTTTAAAGTTTTCGATTAAACCACTGATTTTGTATTTATTTGATAATGAAAATCAAATGGAAGCTGAAATGTAATAGTATAAATAGCATATTCCATACTAAGCCAATACGCTGCGAAGATCGAACTATACGAAAAATCATCATTCTCTTACAGCTTTACATTCTTCTGCGCCTATCGCATTTTTTTTCCAATAGAAATCTCTCATAGATTAAAAAATGCATTTTCATCGCGAGAAAAAAAGAAAAATAAACAGCATCAACAACAATTCCCAGCCGATTACGTAACGCTTATTCAACCTTTCGAGTCTGTACATCACCAGTGATGAGCAGACGATAATAGTATCCCGAGACCTGAGATCTGTACATCTTCGATCGATTCGCCGATAAAATCGACGCGAGAGATTTCCGGATCGCACCTGTGTTATACAAATGCTATACAGATACACGCACATACACGCACAAATTGCTCGACCTTCCATCGCATTAATTCGTTCAACGATCGAAAAGAAGCCAATGGCGCACGCTTTAACATAGATACATAGGCGCACGTGTAGTTTGATACCACACACGCACTCGCGCTGCTCACAGGCAATCACAGGCCCGATAAGAAGCTCGTACAGGATATACATTCCCCGGAGTGAACCTGCACCGCTAACAAGTAAGCGCGTTCTGTGAGTCAAGGCTGCGTTGTTCTAGAAATCCGGCATCTTTTATTCTCTTTCTTTCTCTCACTCGACTACTATCCTCTCTCTCTCTCTCTCTCTTTCTCTCTCTGTCTCGCTGTCTCTCTCTTCCTTTTCGCTCTTGCACGCTTGCTCACGGCGCATTTCTGTCTCTTGGTCTCGACGATACGCGGTGCGCACGTGTGTGCCAATGGCTGTATATGTGCGTACCTCGATGTAATGAGAGCAAAATATTTGTATTACTATAGTGGAAACGATTGCTCGATGGGAAGGGATTTGTAAATATTTTCGTAAACTTGTCGTTACAGGTAGATTACGGTTTATCGTTTAATCTAATGCAAAGTGTCAATAAGGGTTTCAGCAATCATTCAAGCTGACACAGAACAATTGAATCGTTCATCTTCTGCTTTGCGATCGGAGAAGATAAATCGGTATCCTCGATCTCCTCTTTACAGAAGCACATCGCTGGCTATATATTTTTCGTCACTTACCGCGATCCCTCGGTATCTCTTTACGTTACCGTCACCCCTGTTCCGGTGCAATCGCTGTATAACACGCACACACACACACACACACACACATCAGCTCTCTTTCTGCATTTTTCGCATGATCGGGAATCATTGCACCGGTTCGCCTCTCCACAAGCGCCACAATACTTATTATATGCGTAACCGCGCAAAGATCAAAGAGCGAGATAGATAGAAAAAAAAAAAGAAAAGGAAACATTCAGAGCCACGCGGTTGAACGAACGTGCGTTCAGTACGAGATTTGTCACATGTACGGCTGCGAAAGAAACCATTAAAAAGTGTATATGCCTATAAGCATTGGACTTTTCCACCTCGAAGTTTATGCATAGACGGAATTTATTAATGCAGTTTAGCATTTAATTGAGTGCTTGAGATTGGGAGCACTGCAGCCGCAGAGATTTAGATACTTTTGTTTAATCGTCCACCAAATAGTAGGGTGCAGAAGGGAGCCAATAATAATTGTGCAGGTCGGAACCTATTATACTGCGCGATTCGATTTATTTTGACTTTATAAATAAGCGACTGATTTAAAACCTTGAGGTTCAAATCTATGTCTCGAACGTGGGCAGTTATCTGAAACGCGCGCAGGTATCCGATTATTATAACATTGTTTTTTGAAAGATTATGGGCAATGTACAGTAACTTATCTGGACACAGTAATTAGCCTCCTTATCGTGTACGGCTATATGGTATCGATATTTTTTATTTTTATTTTTTCAAATCTTATTCAGATTTTTTATGAGGTACTTATTCTTGCCAATCATTGCATCATGTTACAGCAATCGCCCTATCATTAAATTGTGCGCTGAAATAAAACGTTAGTATGCAATACTTGTGCTTGCTGAATAATATCGTTAGATTATCATTATTTTAGAAAATATTTTTTAAAAATACATCATCAACGTTCGATATTTTTATTTTTATACATCCAAATACTTTTTGTCTTTCGAAGAACTGTAATTTTTTAATTGATCTTTGCCGAGCGACGATATTATAAACTGATACCCGAACCCTATGCCAGGTCCGTTAAAATATTTAAATGTGTAGGCATGTAGAACAGCTATCCGCAACCAAACAAAACACAAAATCATAATTATGTGGCTATACAAGCCGGAGACTGGCGATCGTAGACCCGATAGAAAAAAAAGGTCGAAAAAAATGAAGAAAAGAAAAATACACAGACCTATTGTATATGAAGTACAACACACGATGACTCAGAACGCGCAAATCAATCCAAAAGACTTGAGATTCTGTCTGGAACCGATGATCAATAATATAGGAAAGAAAGAGCGCGAGAGCGGAAGGAAAGGTTCCAAAATCTGTAGATACGTCAACCAACTATGCGATGACAACATACGAGAGCGCAGACAATACAGTATAGTCGACATTTGAACCTGACTCAAATAGCTCGAGGCTATAGACACGACACGCGCGCAAACGTTCACGCGTGCACAGTTCATTATTTCTGTCTCGTGTGCAGCAGTTTCTCTCGCGATGGCCTCGTCGTCTATCTCTTATCTCTATTGTCTCGATATTCAACTAAACAAATCGACTTTGCATCTGACTCTTTTTCTGCTATATATATATATGTATGTATGTGTCTATAGCATTCGTTGCCCAGTGGCGAATGGATTTTTTATGTGCACAAAGTACATGGAATTGGTGTCTTGGCTAAAGGCCAATGAAACGCGGTGTGGAAGAAAAGTGAAAGCAGAGTCCTTATGTCCACGGATCTATTAGAGCGCGAGATCGTCGAACTTTGCCCGGGGAGAGATCTTTTAGCTCCCTTACTTCTTTGTCTCGTATCTCGATTGCTTCGATCAATTGCCAATCTCCAGATTTCATCGATATCGTGGATAACTTGAATTTGGGATGTACAGATTCTGTTGCGTACTTGTCATCTAACAGGCAAAGTTCACACTTTTCGAGGATGATCGTTTATGTAATAACCTTTTCCAAGTATGAATGTCTAAATGAAAAATGTTAATAGGATCGTTGATGAACTAGGATTTGAAAAATTTTCTTGAAAACATTGTTCACTTGGTAAGAATAAGAAGTATCAATGTTCTGTTAAAAAAGGTTGAAAAAATTGTTGAAAAATGATGGTATGCGCCTGGTTGTATTAGTTATTTGTACACATTGATCCCTATACACGGAAAAGCTCTAATATATCACATATAAAAATATTTTCTATTCATAATCAATGTCAGAATAAGCTAAATAATTTCATTATAATTTCTAATACTTATCAACGGTTCAATTTTTAAAAAGAAATATTTAAATTTAAATCGATGCTGATTTATTTATTTCATAAAAGTTTTAACAGTATAAGCACTCTGCTAATTTAGCATTTAAATACATTATTATATTTTATTAAAGTAAATTTTAATAAAAGTATATATTTTCGAAATTGCAAGCTCATAAAAGCTATAAAATTCAGTATGTGAAAAATCCACACAATGATTATTTTTAAATGTACGATAAATACCAACACATCTTAAATACCATATAAATTTATAAAAGTTTCTATCAAATATAATGCAAATCCGTATTTTATTACATGTATTGTGACTTACGCGCGCTCGCATTGTATATACCGTTGCGACGATAAAGCTGTTGAATAATTCAGCTCCCGAATCGATGTAGGGTGAAAGTGCTCACCGAGAAATTGTCAACAAGTGCTTTATTGATTCGTGCATTTAGTAAAACGAGATTGCTTAAAATTCACCGTATGAAGACTGAACATGAGTACGTGGAAAAAAAAGATTCTAGCCCGATCTTATCGAAAGCATGCAAACGATGGCTCGCACAACTGTAATTTATGACACTCCACTATATTATTCGATATAACGTTCAACCGATTACTTAGGACCGGCTCCTAACACTGTAGTAAAGGTTATCAAATATTCATCTCACATGGTCGAGCAGTTACGCTATCAACACTGCAGTATGGACAAGTTCATATTTACTATAAAAACATAGGCTCTCCAGGGTCAAAAGTCAGTCGGCGCTCGGTAACGTGACTGTACCTACACAACCGGTATGCCGTGTGCAATCTAGTGGATAAATCCGATCGGAATCAAAAGATAAGTCAGTCGCGTGTGAATCATAAAAATCTAAATACACATTACTTTTTAATAGCGCAGATGGAAATGTAAACTGCTAAAAATAAAGTGTGCGATACCTCGCAATCATACACACATCGTTAATTACCCCGTCGTCTTCGCGGGCTTCAGATAAATCGCATCATCAACCTTGGCTCATTTAATCCAATCAATTAAAGCAGGACCGACTGCTTCATCGATTCAAGCGCATGAGCGAATATTAATCCTGTGCATAAGTACTATTCTATTTTTATACTTTAGCAAAAGAAATTTAGAGTATGCCACGCCTCAATTAAGAATTTCCATAATTTATTTCTCCATTATTGTGAAACGATGAAAGTACATTGCAGCAAGCTATTTCGAATAATTTTATAAAACCAAAATATTATTAGCTATTCTTAACATTGTTGTTCTCATGAATAATAACAGCAGTAAGACAAATTCCAAATTCAAACTCAGAATCATGTTCAAAAACGCCAATCATTCTACTTAAAGAGAAAAAAAACAACTAGATACATTTATATGTTACTCCGTGTCTGTATACAATATGAACGTAAGGAAGCTTTCAAGACGGAAGGTCCTTGTCCTCTAAGATTAGCTGCGTTTTGTACTATTCAAGGCATCATAACGCAACATTCTACGAAAGTTACGATCAAGATTGCAATCAATTAATGACTGGATTTTTCTCTTCCTTACACAGTTTTTTTATGCCCAACTATACGAATATATTAAGAGTTTAATATTTTTAAATGAAACAAATTTGTTGTTTAAACTTACTCTACGAAACGTTCTAACATAGGGAACGAAAAATTATTTATATTCCATAGAATGATAATGTTAAATAATTCTTGATTAAATTCGATATTAAATACTCTCAATTTACAATCTTCTGCTGAGTAAGAGTAAATAAAGTGGGTATAGGTATATAAATTCGATGTAAACTTATTTTGTAAACATGAACTGTACAGCATGTGGACTAAGTTAGAGTCAGCTCAGCAGTTTTCGTGTACACCCGTTTGAAAGTACAATCACATTATCCAGAATGTGGCTCGACAATATCCAAGAATTTTTCGACAGCTTTTGCAGATGTGTGTTAAGTTAGTAAGAGTAGCATTCACTTTTCTATATATTTTTAATATGACTGTGTCTAGTGTTGCATGCCTAGTTTTAGGGGCTCTACTCGGCATCGGCATTGTCTATCTGGCTCCTCAGTTTATCATGGATGAAGAAGAGGACGATAAAAAGAATAAAAGTAAATGACTATTGTAACTATTTCAAACTATTATACTTTAAAGGTGTGAATATGGAAATGAAAAAGGTGAACTAAGCGGAGCACTATGTGAATAGCATATTTAAAAGCTGATAAATACATGCATTTATATAATTTTCGTGCAATTGTTAATTAATATGTTTCGTAGTATGCGATAATATTTGTCATTGAAGTATTTCGTTTTTAAAACTTATTTGGCTAAAGTCACAAATAGTAGGTATTTTAATAACTTATTTAATCAATACGTAAAAAAAGTATTTCTAAAATATTTGTTTTTTATTACACGTAACAAATAGAACCTTACTTTTATCATTTAATTGTAATACCATGAATATATTAAAATATGACTTTTCAACAGTTGAAACTAAAGATAAATCGACTCTAACAATAATAAATCAAGTAATTAATGAAAATGATCAATTTATTACGGCTACCTGTTGTAACAGTAAGCAAAGTGACGAAAGAGAAAAAGGTAAATGCAAACCATAACTTTTCAAAATATTTATGGTACGACTCTGACAAAGAAAAATATGTCAAGAAAATTTAATTAAAGAAAAATTATGAATTATAGTTTTTAACTATGAAATATTTCATCAATCATCAATATATGTATAGAGTAAATTAATGTCGAAGAATTTTCTATTTATTATGTATAACAAATATCAGAGTCGTGCTTTAATATTTTTAAATTTATTTGCAACCTACAATATAATTATTTGTAAAAAATATGTGTATGTTAGCAGGCGAAGCTAATGATAAATCAACACACTTAATAAGTGATCAGATAAGTAATGGAACTGATCATTTTATTACGGTCAGCTGTTGCTGTAGTAAATCCAGCGATGAAAAAGAAAAAGGTAAATCTGATTCATCATTTTATAAAGTTCTTTAAGTAGAGTACGATTTTAAATAAGAAAATATTAATAGAATTCCAAGTGAATGTTGTAGTTACTTGAGTATCGACTTAAATCATAATAATATAAATGTTCGGAAGCACATAAAAAATATATATTTTAGAAGCTGAAACTAGTAATGGAATTGATCAAATTATTACATCTTGCCGTTGTTGCAGTAACCAGAACGATGAAAAAGAAAAAGGTACATATGCATGATAATTTATTTAAACTATATATTTTCAAGATACGGGTCTGAATAAAGCTATAGTAATATTCATTTCAATTTAATTTGTAAAATTGCCTATTTATAGTTTTGTTATTGGAACTAACAAGAGTCACAAATATAGATTATATCTATTGATAAGCATTCACTAAAGTTTTTGTTATTTATTGTATATAAAAGATGCCTAAATCTAGTCTTAGTTAATTTATTGTTCAACTTGAATAATACTGAAATATATAAATATATCTGTTCTAGCTATCAGAACTGGAAATAAATCGACACATACTGTAGGTGATGAAGATAATAGTAGAAATGGCAAGGATAATCACAAAAGCGTTCAAGTTAATGATGACAATGAGCAGGTCAATAATTGCAATACACGGGTTGATATTAGAACTGAGCAGATTTTGAATGAACGGGTAAACAGTAGTAATATGCAAGTCAATGATAAAACCGATCAGGTTATTAATGGGAATAAACAGGTTGTTAATGGAAACGAGCAAATGGATAATGAAAATGAACAAGTCTATAGTGACAGTAGCACTACAGTAGCAGACAGTAATGTTGATGAAAGTGTCAACCGTGACTACGTGCAGGTTAATGTTCGAACTGATCAGGTTAACAATATGAATGAACAAGTTGTTAATGGAAATGAGCAGGTTGTTAATGAAGTTTCTGAAAGTCAAATAATTAAACAGGCTTTCGAAACTGTATACAAAGAAGTTTCTAAAGAATGGGATTCAGATGAGTGGAAGATCAATGTACCAAAAAAGGTGCTAGCTATTAGCACTGAATCTGAATCTTATCATGATGTTCCAAGTCACGTTTCAAGTGCATGCAATCAAAGTGTAGGTATTTTAATTTTTTTTAACTCTAATTCCTAAAAAAAAATCATGTTGAAGTTGGTTTGAAGCTATATAAACATTGACTTTTTTAGATTACGGTTTATTCAACCAGTGAAGTTGTCGATACTGATGAGGACATTACGGAGTACAAGACGCTTTTAAACGTGAAATCGTCAGTATCTCCTTCGAAGAAATATAAAACAACACGTAAAATTTACAGAGGTAATTATTGAAATAAGTTTCTTTCAATAAGTATGTTAGTATATTTTACTTGAACTTTAAAATAAAGAAAGAATAATTTTTATACCAAAAGTAGAAAATATAGATATTTTTTATTTAAATCATAATTATTATTGTTTAAGGAATCAGATATTCTAGTAGTTTAAAGAATAAAGATAGAAATCAACATCTTCAACGGCAGTCAACATTTTTAGATTCGAGAAAGAAAACGGTTATTGAAACACCAGAAAATACTTTTGAAGAACTTAAGGAATCCAATGTAGATGCAGAATGCAGTAAGACTGTTAATAATGATGGCAATATCGTATTCCGATTTAAAAGATCAAAAAGTCCACTGAGACGAATATTTCAAACCGTTTTGAATACTTTACATTTAAAGAAAGTAACGAATTCAAAAGTTACGTTTCCAAACTCTAAAAATAATCAGGATACTAATAATAATAATTGCCATAACAATATCGAGAAAAACGATGATAATAATAATAGTATTGCTGGTATTGTTAAATTATAATTATTACTAATATTTAAAATTTATTAATTTTGTAAGCATTTAATATTTTAATACTTTTATATTTGCGTTTTAGTTTATAAATGTTATGTGTTTTAGAAGTGAGACTTAATCTTTAAATTTAAGAATCATTTAAGCTTAAAAGTTTTTTTATGAGATTTTGTTAATTTAAATTACAGGCTTAATTTAAATAAACAAAATGAGCTATATTTTAACATTCACATAACGCGTAAGGCACCAAAATTTTTTGTTATTTTCTATCGACATAATTTTAATTTTATTTAAAGAATGACAAAAATAATTATTTTAATTCAAGTAACTTAATCATGCATTCCAAGAGCAACATTTATTAAAAGGTATTGCATTAATTATGGAAAAAATATTTTTTCAAAATAAGTTACTTACAGTCATAGTAAAAGTTTATTCGATAAGCGATTTGCTTCACTTTGGTTCGCGCATTAAATTTAAACAAGTAGGTTTTCTATATCAAATAAAACAAAGTTGAAATAGAGTATCGTACAGAGCTACGCAAACTATATCATTGTTTTGAATAATTTATATTATTATTATTTCTTATAGTCCGAAAAATAAATTTGGTAATTTATTCTTCAGGACTCGATTAATCTTAATTCTGTCTTTCTAGTGTTAGTGGAAAAAATGGTATCCTTACCTTCGAACTGGTAAAAATCGCATAATTCTGTTACGTATTACAGAAAATAGGGTAACGAATTGTACATGCTAGAAATATTAAAGCAAATGTTTAATCATCTTTTATAACTTGTATAATAACGACTTGAACAAAATAAAATTACAATATACTGCGAATGTATTCATTTTTTATAAATTAAAGATTATAATCATTCGAAATCAAAGAAAAATATTAATATTAATATTAATAATGTCAACTCCTATCAAAAAGATATTTCAAGTATTGGAACATTTGAAATACTTTTATTGTACTCGAACTCTGTACGCGGTTTGACAAAATTATCAAACCGTAACTTGACGGTTAAACAAAAAATGTATTCCGTGCAAGTGAATAATAATTATTATTAAATGGAAATATCAATAATCAATCACGAGAGCAGTCGCCGAACAAAGCTTGACATATAAATCATCAGCCACACTGTACAATCGAGCGATCGTTTCTAATCTTTATACAAACCAGATTAATGTAATAAATTCCGTCAAATCGTGCTCGGTAGATCGTAAATCGTGCCAAATAACACGTACAGTTGACGCGCAATGGATAAAAGCTCTCGCGGCGTCGGAGTGCGCGTGGGGAAAAGCCAACCCCGACGCGGCGCTCGAGCCTGGAGACTCGGTATAGCAACCGGTTTTTCGGCTCCTCCGTATCGCCCAAGGACATACAATTTATAAATGCGCTCGTCTTTCTTATTTACTCGTCAAGTAATCGTCGATGGCACCCTAAGGTGTTTTGTATCCAGTCAGATATGGAGATACCGATAGGCGTTTCTCATTGTTTTTGTTTTTATTCACATATTTTCCTGTATTCCCAGAGATGTGCGTTTTGCGCAGCACGTCTCGTTCAGCGATGCGACCAGTTCTCGACTCGAGAAATTCCGCTATTGGATATTCTTTTGTACAGTGACGAATCATAACATTGTTAAGCGACAACTTTCATGTTTTAGCCTGCCTTTGCGTTATTTATTTAGAGTATTAGATTATATGTTTTAGTTCTTACGACTTAGTTTGTAAGTATGGCGTTTTACATTTTAAGCGTTTTTATCCTCGATGTACACAAAGATTTGCTGTAAAAACAAAATAGATTAAATAAAAGCATTTCTTTAAAATATGATTTTTCGCAGGAGTTAATAAAATTCCTGCCAAAAGTGGAAAAACTACAATAGTTTCTAGAAAAAATTTACAACAAACTGTTGAGATCTTGTTCACTTTTAACAGACTGTGATTCGATTAAAAAATAGTAATATAATTTTTACTGTTAGGAAATTTCTATCCATACAGAAAAATGTACCAACTGCGCTATCCTTTTGTGTCATAATATACTCTGAGATCCTAGATTTTTTAACTTAATCATTTTTGGACCAATAAAGATTACTGCCTTGGAACGGCTCATGGAGGTGGGATTTAGGATCTATCCCGTTTAACCTTGGAAAGATATGCGACAAAAGCTTGCAACAGAAGCTCAAAGCTATATAAACGAACCGGGATCGGAAATGACCACACGTCGCGAGAAACGCGTCCTTCCCGCTTCGATAATGACATTAATAACACATTATTTTCAAACGACGCGCCGATCAGCTGCTGCTGCTGGTTCTGCAGCTGCTAAGAACTACACCTGAAGCCTTGCCGATTCATATACGTAAGCACCTTAGGCATATACACACATGTGCAGGCCGCGCTTACACGGATTTTCATTTTTCCTCCGGCGAAGCGTCTATATGGCCGACAGCTTCAAGGCGATTTTTCTTCTGCGCGGCGGTTCCTTAGAAAAACATACACGCAAGCAATGTATGATGTACATTTTCGCTGCTACACTTTTCCTTCAGGCCTATGAGGTGGAGGATGTATAATAATCGCTGTACACAAGCGCGTGGTATACTTTTCAATGATTCATTCGATATTGCGTACAACGGCGCTTTTAATTATGAGAGAAAATTATGAATGAAATGTGTCTGATTGAATTAAGGTAAGCCTGGAGTTTAGAATAAAAATGAATTTTGATGGATTTAGTACGATGTGAAGTATAAGTTTTCAATTAGGTGCGAGGATATTGTTATTAAGACTTTAAATTATTCGTGTGGGCTTCCAGCGATGCTAATGTATAATAAAAGAAATATACCTTATTATTTTGTTTACTTTCATTTTATTTAGAAGCCCTGGTCTTTGATTTACGAATATCATTAATATAAGTCAATTGATAATTATATCAATTTTTTCCTATCCACATAATCAATGTCTTACATTAATCTAAAGTTCCATTGCGTGAGTATAAATACTTCTATTTTTTATTAAAAGTAATATAGCATACTATTGCGGTGTATCAATATTAATTTTAATTTATGTGTCAGTCAATGTAGATTAAATATTATAAGTATTAAAGCTTTCATATCCATTACAGAAAGATTTTGCAAGAACCATATAAGCTTTATTTAATTTATAATAAATATATAATTGTTGAGAGATTGAGTACCTTCTGCTTCTACTTCCATGTATTAAGCAAAAATCATAATTAACTCAACCGTATATAAAATATTTCCCTCTTTTTATGGAATAAAGAATAATTTAATCTTTATACTTTTGTAATTATAATGAGTATCAGTGTTGACATTTTCGATTTAGCTACATATTTAATTAATTATATTATACGTATAAATAATAACATTTTAATGTAATTATAGTGATAATAATAAATACGTTATTCTCGTTTAATTTAATTTTATTAATCAACGTATATTACTCCTATTATTACGAATAAACTTTTGACGTTAACTTAAATACACTATAAAAATATTATTTTTAGTTTATCTTCTGCATCTTTTCTTTTTCTATTATATTTTTACTTCATTATTTTGCTCTAGAACAAAGAGAATATATAAATTATTCATTAATTTATTCAGCGTTATTTCAACAGATCATTATTGACCAGTCATTACAAGAAAATCAATTTTGATAGAAATATAGTTTACTTTACCAATCACATTAGTAAGAATAATAATGGATTCATAATAGGTGGAAAACCAGCTGATTAATTGATGGCTTTTAATACAATTCAATTTTTTATATGAAAAGAACCTCAATAATTCATAAACATATTACACATTCAACGTGTATAATAATCATATCTCAATAGGTAATAAATACTCAGTAATTGTGCAAATGAAATACATAAATGTTTAATCGTACATGCCGAATCCAAAAAGCTATAGTAAAAGTATAATCACCACGAGAATAAAAGAAAAATCCGCCTTGAAATGCAAAAACAGTTTTTTCACAAATAGAATTTTAAATAATCAGACGAATTGTCTGTTTAACAGAATGAATCCTATTTTTCCGCTCACAATTATCTGAATGACTAATTATGCTGAAATTTATTCGAGATTATTTTACTGCATTACTGTAATGAATAAACATTACAGCCGTTGTCCCTTATGCGTAAAACTCACGTTAATTCAATGCGATAATTTTATAATTACATTGACGTATTTTATAAAACTATAAAAAAATTATAGCCTAACTTGTATAGATAATCACGCTACTTTAAACTTAATTGAAATCACGAGTCAATCGAGAAAAAGGTAACTAAAGAGACCCAATTTATTATATATGTATATATGAATTAAGAGTTAATTATATATTTTTGTGTTGCCAAGTTATTTTATCCTACAACACAAAAATGGAACTATAGCTTTGTTTCTGCGTAAGTCCGTCAATGCCATTGCAATACTTACATGCACAATTTTCATCTCTATTGTTATACGATTATTCAATTAAGCAAAAGTATAAACAGCGATACAACTATTTCCTACTGTTATGATTAGTAAATTTTTCAATAACAAATTACGGGCAGTTGTGTTAAAGTAACACACCATTGACACGCGTACTGCTTTGTTATTGATTTATCAAAATTCAAAAAAAAATTCGATTTTTTCATTATTTTATATGCGTTTTACGAGTCCACTTTTCTCCACCAGAGTTCATTACAATAATTGCAGAAAAAGAATTTGCGGTATTCATCTTTTGTGCCGCACAAGCGCTTACTTAGAATAGTTCTCAAATGTAATTAGCGAAACGTAACAAAGACATCAAAATATAGGAAGCAGTTCTGGAAGTAAGACCGGTATCGCGCGAGTGCGGGGCGGCCTTGAATTTTCTTAGGAATCAATTTTAGAATAATGCAAATAGCTGATGCTTGAAAAAGTACAAAGATTTGTTGATGAACGATTTGAAAATCATAACTAACGGCAATAATATTTTGTAAATATGTACGTTTGCATCTAGCTCAATCCGTACAGAATTAAGGTGGAATTTAAAGTTGATTTATATAGATTTTCTGGTACGAATAAAAAGGTTTTGTTGATATGATCTTACAGAGCGAGTGTAATTTAATAATTAGAATATCATCTTGATTTCAATCATATGTCATACTTTCAACCGGATATATTTTTATTAGGTGGGAAGTAATACTATAAACAGTTCTAATAACCATGATGAAACACGTCAAAACAGTAATTGGTGAATTGGACTACCGCTATAAGATAATTGTATATCCGATTGATCAGAAATAATAGTACGCCTGGTAACAAAATTGTTAGTTCGGTAAATGCGAATAATTAAATGAATGATAAATTTATGTGTATAAAGTCCGCGTATAATTCTTTTTCCGCAACATTGAAAATAGCACTTGCCTTACGTGTTGTGTTTGTTTAGGCAGTCATAAAGAGAGGATTAGATACTCATAAATATTTATGTAAACAACTATTAATGAATACAAGTAAATCTATGCATTACCATTTCTTTGATAGAGACTATATTAAGTTTTCATTGATATGAATAACAGTTGAATTTCAGTTTTGGATCGTTTTTTTTTTTAATTTATGAATTTAATCGATCAATTGAAAAATTGGACTCGACGTTCCTTCCCACAGAACCAGATTTGAGCAGCAAGCCCCGAGCTATGAAAATTGCAGCAAATCGCAGTGGTACGTACCAGAGCGCACTTATCGGTGAAAACGGTATAAGTGTCACTCGCGAATAAAGTGAAGGAAGTGTCAGGTCACTAATCCCGCGGTGCGTTCCAAGCACCTGCCAACGGCGAGAAGAGACAAGATTGCCTTGGCCATGTCACGTTTGAACGAGTATAACTTCTGAGTTGCCCTAACACATAAAATCCAACACCTTAACTGGATCAGGCACACGCTCGTTTGGTCATTCGCTTCGTCCTATCAATGTACACCTCTAATTGGCCCCTATGCAGTTGAAGAGACTTTTTCTAGACTTTTTCTACCCTATTCGCGATGTACCGTGGACTTTAAATAATGGACTTAAATCTCGTACGTTAAATATAACGATGAACCATTGAGAAAACGAAAATTCAACCTTTTCCTATTCGAGAACAACGCATTCTTTTTCGACCTTTTCAATCTTTCGTCAATGCCAACTACCTGCTTACTGCGACGTCTGAGCTAAACTGTAGTTTTTGGAAATTCGTCATTTCAGCGCGGAAAATCTTTAATCGCAAGGCGCACGTGGAGTCATCGTGATACAGGAGCGAATCAAACGCAATAGAGATCGAACGAGCGCTCGAGCATAACGGCCTCTGTCGCCCCCAAATATTCTGCACGCGACAAAAGGACTCACTCACTCTCTCTCTCTCTCTCTCTCTGTCTCTCTCTCGCTACCGAGAATCACGAGTACCCAGTATACGCACTCGGAAGTATATACGCAAATCGCGAGAGCAAAAAATAAAACGTAATGGCAGGGTAAATCCCAGAGAGTAATGAAAAAGCCAGGAGGGACAGTCGAAACAATGGGATTGTAGAGAGAGCTAATCTCGAAGAATGGCCTCCAACGGCGAGCGTCTACATCGATCTAAAGGGGCATTCGATCTGGTCGGAAGGAACAGTTTCCAGATAGAGAGAGAGAGAGAGAGAGAGGGAGAAAGAGAGAGAGAGACAAGGTCGAGGAGCACAGGTACCAGCTGTACGGAGCGAATCCGAATGTAATGTCGCGCGCGAGATATATATATATAGAGAGAGAAAGAGCGAGAGATTTCTCATACACACGCGTCTATATAGCAGTCGAGAAACGGAGCACGGTGTGTAATGTAGCTCTCTTGGATTGACGCGTCAAGGTCGGGATAAACGGAGGTATGTATACGCCGAGTGACAGACCCATGTTCAAGGGCGCGACGCTGCTGCTATGCGTGTGTATATCGTGTAGTGCTGCTATACGGCGATGCTGCGCCGAGAGATTCAAGTGTAAATTTGGTCGATGTGTAAAAGTGGAGAAACTCGACGATTTTTTTAATAGGAGGAAAGACGTACCGAAGGTTTGATTAAGATGTCTTGCCATGCTTGGGATATATCTACTTGGATAAGTGGCGGCAATTCAATTTTCTGTTTGCTACTACTTTCAATAGTTAAGAAAGTCATCTTTCTTCAGATTTACTTTATGTTTTTTTGTGTCCTCTGAACAACAGTGCGTGTTTTACATGCATTCCCTTTCGAAGGATTTTGAACTTACATTGAAGACAGTAACAGAGGTGCTCTGGAGTGGTGGCTTTAAGTGTATCTATAAATGATTAGAGTCGGAAAAATAAGAATCTTATCCTCTTTATTTATTATTATTAATGACTAATTGATTAAGGACATATATATTTATTTATAAATTTCCTTAATCAATCTTCCGTTATCTTTTAAATCAATCTGTACGCACAGTAAGGAAAGGATATGCTGTGCATCTCTTTCCCTTTTTCAGATACAGTTGTAACTAACTGCCTTTTTTGACGAGAGTCTCGAATAAAATTTAAGATCCCCATGTTAAAGCACAAGCCTATATATATAATCCGAGTGAATTGGCTCGCGGACGCGTGTAAAACGAAACGAGCAACACAGTCGACCCGATATTTATACGATAAGAGTCGATATATACATATATAGGCGACGAAACTCTCGTACCAGATTGAAGGTCTGGCATATACGCGTAATGTAACGAGAATGCTAAAGGGACTTGTATATCGCAGGAGATTATCCGCTATAAAGTGACGTGTACCGAACGAGCCAACGAAACCTTTGTTTCACTCTCGCGATGACTGAACTTTCGAGCTACAGTCGCCGCTGTGTGTACGCTTGGATACGTATCCGTTAAGTGTACTAAATCTTGATTGCGAAGATTTTCTTTTCTTCATTTCGGTATTACAGTCTACAATATGCGAGATGATTAATCGACGGCGTTGACATCTTCTAATTGAGTGCAGTGAATACTGGTTCTCTTCCCAGAACGATACGATTCGAGTAAAAAATACTAATTAATGACTATTAATAATGAAAGGGATATCATTCGTAAGAATCTCGCAAGAGAGAAAAATTGTATCTCTATTTCCGAGCGAATTCAAGTAGCGATCGTTAATATTTACATTATACAGAATAATTTAATTCATATTACTCGAGTGCACACACAGTTACGAAATCAGAGAAAAAATAACCGATACAAATTCAATATCAATATAACACACGCATACAATATTAATCTATAAACATTGTGCACGATCGAATCGCAACTCGAGCTCACTCGTCAAATCATTGAATTAATACAACTTTATCTAATTAGGTCAGAGCATAATTCATCACCGGTCAATCAAGACATTCAATTAAATACCTCTTAATTACGATTAAAGCGCGCGCTTTCGTTTCTAGGTGAATGTCAATTCATAACGAATCCTTTCTCCCCAAGCTTCACCAGCTCCTACACATGTGCGACGCACTCGTATATACATAAGTAACATGCGTGCAATCTAATTACTCGGCCGCGGAACGAGCAGCAAATTGATATGAACGCGCGCGGCTATACACTCGCAACACGCGCGGTATACACTTGACAAATTTTTATGTAAATCCGGCATGCGCGCGTAAATTAGCGAGTCAAAAGCTCCGCGCACCGGAGCATTATAATAACAGTATAGCGCAATATTGTACGCGACGGCAATCTCCTGTACCAGGTAAAGGTGTGGAAAAATTGACGCGAACTGCTGGTCGGTCTGATTTTTCTTTAGAGAACGCTTGAGGTTTGTGCGCTTTGTCTGGATCGAACTGACTTTATGATATGTAAAAATGGCAGTGATACATATGAAAAGCTGGCTCGTGCATTAATATTAAGGAACTACCTTTGTTCGTGGAAAACTACAAAGTATAATGTGCAACAAGCAAAATCGTGTAGGTAGTAATGTTTAGGTATATTAAGTATAATAGATGGATTTTAATTGATTCATGTTTAGGTATTCAAATATAGCTAATATACTGCTACAGTAGTTTATTAGCATGATAATGATCTTGCTTGCACGGATGAGAAGAGAAAAAAATACGTAAGCCATTTGCAGCTAATCTTTAAAACAATCGTGTAAAAATTCAATTCCTACGTAAATTATAGTGGATAAATCCAAGGTGTGGTAAGTATATGCTATTTTTTTTTTTTCATTTATCAGCTACCGCAAAATTCGCAACTACAAAATCCAGCTATTCCGACAAAAGTAGACCATCGAGAAATTTTCTCCAAACGATATTTGCGAAATAAGGCCGCAAAAATTCATAACGGCAATCACTCGAATCCGCGAAATCGGGGAACTGTAACATTTTCCTCAAACGTCCCCCAAAGGATGTAGATAATCAATAATCGTTTTGTATGCTGGAGCTACACGACAAGGTCGGTCAGCACACGGGGATCGCATGTTGCGTTATATCACACACACGCAGAGAACCGTATAGTCATTCGCATTTCTGTAGTGTGTCCATATCTCGACTTACTTGTGGCTCTCTATGCGCTTCACGTGCAGTAGCTGTGAGAATTTTCCGAGAGCACAGAGCTACCGGCTCCAGCTTCTTCCGACACTTATGCCGTACCCTATTATACAGAAATTCTTTTATCCTCGTGATCTCATACTTACATTGTTTTATCTGCTATTAACTCGACGACTATTATTTGCTTGTTTAATTGATGAAAATTAAGTAGTTAGAGACAATGTATGCGGATTTGAGTTGTTAGGACTTTTTCATGTAGCTTTGACGCGGTATAAGGAATGGTTAGATTGTTAATATAATAGAGTTCTTTGTTATGAAGTTGAGTTTTTCTTAATATTCCTTTTTAACTGTTTTCAATCGATAAGTCGTTTCAATCAGAAGTTAGTTTCGATTGCCATTGATCTTATAGCGCTTATAAGATATATGCAAGATTTTTTTCAAACAATTTGAAGGTTGGGCGCTGTATAACCAAATCATTTTGCATAGGAAATTGTACAAGTTGAATAACTTTTTAATCATTTTCTTCTAAGTAAAAATTGAACAAAGCACAATCTGCGTAATATGTATGAGTACATATTATCTTTATTTCTTATGCTTATTACTTTCAAATAAATGATCGAGCACTTAACTTAAAAGTGCACTGCGTAGTTTTGTAAATACATCATTTGTCGATAATTTAGCAATAAAATTCAATAGCGGCGCTTCAGGTTTTAGTATCACTCTTTTCTTTGTACTTTATAGTTTTCAATAGCTAAGAGATTCTGTTAGCACTTAGATCCATTGAATTAAATGGACCTGCAACAACATTAAGTACGATTTAAAGTATATTATATAACGCGAATGATATTGATTAAGCAATGAGAGATTTTAAATGCTGTTTACAAATGCAAAATTAACGACATAACCTTGTTTCGAGCTCGTTTTTTTCATCGATGCCGGTGTGTGTGTGGCATCTAAAAAACTTAGTAATAAATTCTAGCGAATTCAATAGTCACCACGGAATTGGCATTAGTACATCTTATTAGTGTACCTTTTTGTATCTCCCCTTGCTTAATAAATTCCACGTAATTATAACAAATTTAATTTTGAATAACTTCCTTGCCGGTTTTTGTTGTTTATGGGTATCAAGACAAGGACATTATCATCGACACACCTTCAGGGTTACGCGAATGAGCAGGATGATTTAAAGTTAGTCAAGTGCACTCTTATCCATTTAACTCGATCCGCATAAATTCAAAACGCATTCTACTATAATTCAGTCCGAGACAGAGACTAAAATTTTTGACATTTCCGAAAATTTTTTTGTTAGACCTGCTATAAAAATGATATATTTCACTGGCATAAATACGCGTGACACACGCAGCGCAGTTTCCGCCGCGATTTTTCTTTATTACACACGTGGGAGGTGACAAAAAAAGAAGAGAGAATTTCAGGCTACATTCCCACTCAAGTAGAGGAAATGGCGGATAGCAGCTTTCCTCATTGAATAATGCTCATCCCCTACTTTAACGAGTCGCGCTGATCTCCCAAGATTTCTTTGCCCCCTCTGAGTGAAATATGTGGGCGGGAGTGAAGTCGTTCTCTCTCTCTTCCTCTCTCTCTCTCTGCGCTTTTCTCTTCTATATTACTCGGATTTTCGCTTTTACTTACTTATACTTTTCGTGGGGCTGAGGACGCGCTCGCTCTCACTGCTTCGCTTCAAGGGAGAAATCTCACGTCCGGCGAAACTGCATAGTGCCGACCTCAATCCCCCGTGTTTGATGCGGAACAGAAAATAAATATATTTACTTGCTCTTGAGTGATTGTCTAGGTTATGAAAATGCGCGACGACGCGACGCGTCTTATTAATTACAGCTAAATTCAAGGATGATCTCTCGAGTTTTTATCAAACGTCTAAATTTGAGCACCAAGGAAGTATTTGGTTTTTTGGCACACAAATGTATGTTATAAAAGAATCTTGAAACAATAATGTCTTATCACGGGTGATTTATTGTTCAATCTATCAATTGAGACAATACTATCAACTCTAATTTAACATTTCAACAGTGTCAAACAATCTAACCAGTCGACATTAACGATAATATTTTATCTATACTTTGTGAAGAAATAAGTAAAATTATCAATATTGTGATAAAACGATTGAATTCGTACGAAATAGACTATGTACTCCGATGAAGATTCAGAAAAGTGCATGGGAATAGTGCTGAAGTGGCACGTCAGCAACATATAGGTAGACGCGCACACCCACTGACGAGCCTTGTTCAAATCCGGATGTATCGTCTACTAAGAGTTAATAGTGCCGCTAAGCGATTCGACGTTATATTCTTATCCTACCCCCCCCCCCCCCCCCCCC
>UELU01118770.1:0-19671 GCA_900490025.1 Megastigmus dorsalis | reverse complement strand
ATATATATATATATATATATTATAATTATTTTATTTATCAACTGGAGGGATAAGATTTAGTTCTTTATATATATGTTATAAATAAACGTAAAACAAAATTTTAATATAGTTTTGTATAATCAATTTTTAATTTAAAGCTGCATTTTATAAACCAGAAATAGGCAAAGCTAATTAGTTCCGAAATATCATTTCATTATTCTTCAGAACAATTTGTTCATGATTTTAATTAAAAAATAGTAATTATCGAGCAATAAATTGTATTTAGTGACACGTATTCCAATTTTAATACAACTACTTTGATATGTAATTCAATAGATTTTATCTAGGTAGTCAATGTTAAATATTACTAATTAATACTAATAATTCATTTATAATTCGAAACTCGTTAAATGTTGATTTTAATTACAGATAAATAATATTAATTGATATATGTGTATAATGTGTGCGAAACTTATATTTGCGCAATTAGATGACGAAGATTAATTAAATTGCACTTCGATGATTGAGAATAAAAATGACGCAATTAATATAAAATGCCGATCGTAGGAAAACGATAAAATAAATTTCATTTGGAGCGCACTCGATACATATAAAAGTTGAGCACGTACTTCGATTGGCGTTAAATTGCGCTTCATGATGGATTCATTTTCATTTTCTGTCAGTTATTAAAATCGTGATACTAAATTAATATACATATATATATATATACTAAAATGAAGAAATTTATTCCTATATTGACTACTCGTCTCGTTTAGAGTGCATCGTATATACAAGCAGCGAGTGAAATTTCACATCTCTACGAATGCTTTTATCAGATGTTAAAATAATATAATTTAATTGCCGGTCTCAATATATAAAAGTTGCTTAAAAGTTACTCGTCCCATCTGTTTATCGCTTGTTTTCAAAGTAAAACGCAGCTATTTTCATTGTAAAACATAGTTTTATAGTTTTGCGATGGGAATACGAGAATACTTATATTAATGGGATCTGGTGTAATCTAAGCACAAGACAAAGATGAAGGGGAAAAAAATGGTGGCGTAGATCGAGAGAGCAATAGGTCTCGAGAAAAAGCGCGCAGAAATAAAAGCCGAGAAACAAGAAGGTGGACGGGGCAATCGCGAGACGAGAAAAATGAACGGAACGTTCTTCTGGCCCCTTTCCGTCTTTCCTCCGTCCTCCTCGTCTCTTACATTTTCGCGAGACAGGTGGTAGAGGGGCTTCTCAAAGAGAATCGCGATCCGCGCGCTACTTTCTTTCCCAGCGCATAACTTGTTTGCCTGTTATTATTTAGTTGCGTTCTCATTTTTTTGTTCTGCTATTCGATAAATGACACCTTTAGATGGGTAAGAGCTGCTTATCTTATTGATGGGGAGTATCAGATATGTTCGTAATGCAATATGAAATATGGGAAACAAGTTATTTGAATGGTCCCAACTAAGAAGTCGGAAAGATCTCACTGGACAAGTGAGTCAAAAACGATAGACAAAATTTAACTTGGATACAAGTTAAAATTAGTGATAGGATGTTCACTTATGTGAAATATAGAACCCTTGAATAAAAACAACTTAGAAGTTGTAGAAGAAACGCTACATCGTAATAAAAACACCGTAATATTTATTGGGAAAAAAAAAGTAATCATTTCTTGTCCAGCAGTGGTCTATCGAATGTCAAAGCAAAAATAAATCTTGGCTCCTGGAACGCGTGGAGAGTTCGTTTATGAAGGAAAAACAAGGAGAAAGCCAAGGCTATACACAGGCTATTGCCGAGAAGAACTCGCACGGCTATTGTCTCTTTCGTATACATTCAGTTAATCTTTCGCCCTCTTAGCGCGCGAGCTCTCGTCTCTAAGGGAACGATAATGTATCCCTTTCTCTCTCTCTCTCTTTGTATTGTCCTGCGAAATGACTCAGATAATTAGCTTCGTTTACCGAACCGAAAAACCAAAGGAACAAAATAAGCCCGCGAGTGCGTGAATTTTCGCTGGATTTTATGTCCCTTTGTAGCGACTCTGCAACCGTGGTGTAATTTCAGAACTCTATTTTTTTTTTCCGCTACCTTTTATTTTAGGCTCTATTAAGTTTTTTTTTTGGCGATGCGCAGCGCCCTTCTTTCATGCCATATATTCTTTTTTTCTTTTTTTTTTTCGTTTCGCTTCTTTCTCCCTTTCAAGCCTGCAGCAGCTGACTTACTTTACGCTTATTTTTTTCGGCGTCATCCTCGGCTATCATCTCGTTTTAATTGGACACGCTACTCTGCCGTAGAGTTTCTTTGTTGCGGAAAAAGCGATACGAACCAATTATGTCCAAGAACCGATCAGATTATTCTTTTTTAAAGAGCTGTCGACTGTATGCTCCCTTAGAGTCTCTTTAATGCATTCTATTATTTATAGCTTATACAGTTTTCCTTTTTATGATTTATATTATTTTTCAAATGCAGCTGCTCATATTCTTGTCTTCGTTAAAATGGATATGATATTAAAAAAAAAGTTCCGTTACAAATTTAAATTAGTATAGAATAAAAGTATAATTGAAATTTTTCATTTTAATGTTGATCAATGCAAAATTATTTAACAGATATATGTTTCACAAATAATTTAAAGAAAAATATTTACTTTTAATAATGGCATTGTGCAGAAATAAGATTTAATTGGATTTTTACCATTTTTATCCATCAATATTTTCAATTTCCAATTTATAGTTCCTGTCGCTTCGGCGTTTTTCTAACTGCAGCAATTACTTTTCTCTTTTGTAAACATATCAGTTTACAAAATATGTGTGATAGCATGGAGATTTTGAATATCTGTAAAGCGTGTATTAATTTACAAACATTAATTCTTAATAAAATAGAACCTTTTATTAATTCCAATCCACTCTTATTCATTCTTTCATAAAAATCATAGAATTATGTAAGCGCAATGCAAAATTTCTGTGATACGCTGAATAGATATTCATTTTTTCATTGTATACAAGTAATATTATCTTCAATTTCAAATCAGAATAAAAAAAAATCTTAACAATTGTGAAAAATTATAATAAAGATAAATATAAAAAATTCTTAATAAAGGTGCAACTAAAAGTGTGTTTTAAATCTCCTTGACAGCATCATTTACATTCGAGAAATGGCCTCAGAGTACTTTTACTTATCTCTCAGCAGTTGTATTTTTATTTCTTTTTTATTCGTATACATGTATTGCATGTATCCGATTTCATATATCTGATTAAAACGGACGAGCTGCTAGTAAAAGAAACCGTTATTGCAATTCTCTTTGAGCTTAAGGATAGTAACATTTTGGTTTATTCGCTTACTTTTGATTATAATTCTTTCTTTTATTGGTATATTAATCATATAAGGATATCAAAGAAAAATATAGAACAAGTTTTATTTATGGTTTTTACTCGTAAAATGCATTACACATAATAAATATTTACTTTCATTGTTAATTCAAAGAATCATGATTTTTTGTCAATAAAAGCAATTTTGTTGTTATCTTTTTCAAATGCTATTTTATTTCAATGTTAAGATATTATTATAGGATCAATTTAATCAAGCGAATTAATTTTCAAAAGATAAAAAAAGGAAAAAATAAATGATTAAATTTTTATTTGTCAACATTAATTGTTTTCTCATATGTATATATACAAAAATCCTCAACATAGATAGTGCAATGATAATGCAACATTCCTAATTCAAATATTCGTACGAAACATATGAAAAAGCTTAAATTAAAAAATTGGCATACCTATACCAAAGTGTGGAAACATCCTATAAAAGAATATTAAGTTTGAAAGTTTTGAAATCTGCTAACTTTAAATAGACGTTTTAACTTTCCCAGCACTTTTGGGGGTCAATATATTTTTTTTTTGTTCTGTTCGCGGTGTCCGCGCACGAAAAAAATTAAACAAGCTACATATCTTCTCATATTACTTACACCTTTAGAGATTGTGAAAAATTTGAGTCAAGGTTTTCCCTTAAACACCGAAAATGTATAGATAAAGGTATATCTTGATAAATATTAACGACTCTTTGGACAAACTCGGTTTCTGTATTCTGGATCCAATGAGAAATGAAAATATTCGCGAGACGATTGTCTGCTACGAATCCATACCTTTACTTAGGATTACATGTAGAAAAGAAAATCTCAAAGCCATGTATATCTGTATTTTGAGTAGAAATTGTACACACCTGATACATTATTTCGACAAGGTCGGAATAATTAATCAACTCGATTCGACACCTCGACTTTACCAAACCTCGATTATACTCACATGTAACGTATAAAAGCAAGAGGAAAGAAAAAAACACCTCAGTCCGCAATCGTCTGATTATATCAACATACTGCACACACGTCGATACATATATCCGGTGATAAAAAGTGGATTCGGGATAGGCTGGAGAAAGTTGACGTCAAGGCGGTAGGTATAAATATATACGGAGTCCGGCTCAGCTATACAATAGAATATAGCGCGAGCTTAAGAGATGTTGCAGTCCTCGGCGTGAGCGTCGCGTATCTGCTGCTTCGTCTTGCGGGAGGCGCGCCTTATGAGACTCCGGCTGCGTGGCTTGCTCTTGACCTCCTCGGCGACCGCGACTACGCTCGAGCCCTGGGCAGCCAGCACTTGTTTAGGACTGCCGGGACTGGCGCTGCCCGACCTTCCGGGACTCCCGGGCCTCGCGCTGCAAACCAACATTTTAACCATCATCAATAATCATCGACGCTATTCTATTATGGATTTTTCAACCGCGGACTACATGTCGTTCAAGGATTTCATACGATGGGCCGACTGTAGTTAGGCTTGTGTCGACTTACATTACACATATATTGGTTTTACATATATGCGGCCATTAGCGTCTGACTTCCGCTGGCTATATGTATACGCGTGCTTTTAGAGGATAATTTTAGGGTAATACGGAAGGAGGCTTTAATTGGGAATTTTTTTTACAGGAAATGATATCTTTTGGGGAAAACATTAGGCCATAAATTAATTCATTTCAAAAGAATACTTACAACAAACGGTAAGTAAACAATTTAAGAAATTTTCATAAGAACACCGAGGCACTTTTATTACGATTTGCTGTTTGCATAAAGAAAAATGCAAAGTGTAATAATGCAACGGTACGTACATTTCCATAGGTGTACGACAGAGACGTTAGAAACAGCTGGTGCAATATACCTGCGCGATCCATAGGCGGAGCAGCGCCTCCTAAGTCCCGACTCGTCGGTCTCTCCGGTCGGATTCTTGGGCACGATCCTCGAGAGCGTGACGAAGCACCGGAATATCTCCTTGATATTGTAGTCGTCCTTCGCGGAGCACTCGATCACCTTGGCGCGTAGCTTCGGTAGCTCGCAGTACAGCCACTCGCTGACGTCCTCGATCGGCACCTCCCGATGCGCCAGCGAGAGATCCAGCTTATTGCCGGCTACCACTATAGGTACCTCCTAAAGGACCACAATATTACACTTTCCTTTAGACCAATATATATATACTCTGACAGACGGGGATCTCGCGATTCTTTGGGGCGGGTTATAAACCTCTATACGCGCCTGCAGCTCCTCTTTATGTATGCGGACTTGGGTCGGTCAGTGTGCATTCGCATAAGCGTGCGTGGTTTGATGAAAGGATTTTCGAACGAACGTACAGAGTTGGAACGATGAAAATTTGTCCCTTTGTCGCGTATTATGTGTATTCTAATAAGATTGAGTATTAGGTGAAAGCTAAAACTTTATATTTACGTATAGAACAAAGTTAATTCTTCTTTTTTTTATTTCTTCGTGTATAATTGCCGATGATTCAAAAGTTGTCGATGAATGCTTGAAATTCTGAGCGTTGTTCGAACATAATTAAATAATATCTGCAGGGTTAATATACCGATCGTTCTTGTACATTTAAAAAAAAGTGTATGATACATTCACCCGATCATCTACGCTAATTCTCGTACATTAATATCGCGACGAAAAACCAGTTGAATCTATGGTAGAAAATTGAGGAATTTGACTCGCACTACTTAATCAAATGGTAGCATTAGACTTTTAAATGTTCTATACCGCGAATTCCATTATTCAGTTATAGACTAGCTTCTGATTATAGTGTCTTTAATATTTATACGGATCTCCAGAGTCTAGATAATTGTAAAAATTCGATAAAGTCAAAAAAAATTGATTAAAAACTAGTTAATAATTCCTCATCGTTTCTCGCAAATATCACACGACATTAAAAGCTATCTGTATCTGATAAGCGTCAAAAAAACTTCCGCGACTTCAGTATCATATATCCCGCGAAATATAAAGTGTCGCGCGCGTTACAATATCTCAGCTATTTTCTAGTTTCAAGCAATTCGAATAGGACTCGAATAGTTAGGTTCGCAGGCTATATAAGCTCGCGGCCGACGTAGGGCTTACCTGAAAGTCGGCCCTTTGCTCTCTCACTTCCTCGAAGCAGCGCTTGACGCACTCGAAGCTCGCCAGCGAGCAAGTCGAGTAGACGAGGAGGAAGGCGTGAGCGGTGGCTATGCTGAGTCGGCGCATAGCTGGGAATTGCTGGTCGCCTGTGGGACACCACAAATCTTTCCTTACTCCTTGTATATGTATATATGTGTAAGGACACTTGTTTCATTGCTCAATCAAACTTTGTGATGGTTGTTAAGAGAATTAAAAAAAAACTAATATTAAGGAATGTAAGGAACTTGATAGCAATGAGCGAAACGGTCAATGTCTTGTGATACATTGGATATGTAAAAGCTTTGAAAATTGCTCCTTCTTTTTATGACTGGATAACAAAAGATTTAAATTACAATTCTTTGAATTCTTTTATGTTGGAAAATCCGACTGTGCGACTTACTTTTAAAATGTAAAAAAAAACCGCATACAATCAGTACTCGTCTTGGACATATTCTATATTGAACGAAGATTTCGTAATCGAATGCAAGGCTTATCCGCGTATATCCTTTTACCGTAATGGAAACAATCAGGGGTTCAACAGTTTGCAACAGTAAACACACAACATATATCAGGGGAATAGCGTATAAGTAAGGGTATAGGTATATGTATAGGAGTATTTACCGGCCGTGTCGAGCAGATCGACCTTGAGGGTCAGCGTCCCGAGGATGCATTCCCTGGAGTAAAGATCCTCGACCGTTGGCCTGTACTTGTCGCTGAAGCCCTGTCCCAGTAGCCGTCGTATTATCGCGCTCTTGCCGACGCTCGCGCCCCCCAGCACCACTAGGCGAATCCTCTCATAATCCGCCATCCTTCGCCTTCTTTATACCTCGGAGGTCGCTTATCGTTTTACCCTATATAACCTAAGACCGAGTATACGAGGTTTTTTTCTCTTTTATTTTCACGTTAGTATGGTATGGGATGGACAGTGGTTGGGTAAATGGAAACATTTTCGTATGTTGGAATTCAAAGTTTATAAGTGAGATTATTTCGAGCTGCAAATAAGATATTACTGTCATTTTGTGTCTCGCGGCTTTATCTATAATTTCACAACTTTATTTACTTTTTCTACAATTTTGAATCATAGTGTAATTTAATCTCTATGTTATTAATCTGTTGCTTTGCAATATAAAGAATAACAAAAAAAAGCTTTGGACAGCAAATTTAAGAAAATAAATATAATGGTAACAAAGAGATAAAAATTTATTTTAGAAATCACTGTTTGATATATTAACTATCCTTATAAAAAAATAATGCATAATAAATATGTAAATACGATATATATATAGAATAGTTGAATAATCATTTTATTACCGAAAGGAAAAATCAGCTAAGCTTATCAAAAAATAGCAAAATTAATTTACAAAAAGTAGCTTTTTACCCATGATTATAGCTATTTTAACGAAGGAATTGCATTTGCTATAATTAGAAATTTTCAAATAACTCTTATCGATCGATACAAATATCTACAATCTTGTACCCAGTTTTACCTTATATCACGCGAGCCCAAAGGCTCAGTAGTGGACCAATAGTTTGGAGCTCAAAGCGACCTCTGATAAAGCTGAACCATCGTCTCCTTCACCCTCCAATCGTCCGTGTCCCATTGGCTCGCTTTCAATCTCCCAAAATTAGCATCGGACGAGAAACTGGTCGATCCTCTCCCTCTCTCTCCTTTGTATTATATCCAAGCCAATATCTCCTCTCCCTATTTCCCCCACACCTACAATATCCTCATTTTGTATCGCGACAATGATGTATTCCACTCTCTCTCTCTCTCTTCCTTCGTTAATTCTTTATTCCGATAGTGGACGAGCTCCTCATGTCCCAAGGATATCGAATCGAGCGTTGGCGCGCGCGTGCCGAGGTCCCCTTCTCGTTCGTGCGCATAAATCGCGACCCTCCTTACGGGGCAGCAGCTCCTCTCTGCTCTCCCGACTGAATAAACTTTTCCCTCTCGCGCCAAAGTCTTCCTCACATCCTTGCGCTTTTCGGGGGCTGGGGAGAGATGACCGATACGCGCTAAGAGACGAGAGCGCGTGATTTTGTTGTTTCAGCGTTGCGCAGGAGGGCTGTGCAACCCTCTCGGTCGGATTTATCCGCGAGGCTTGGATGATCCAAGTCGAGGCCGCTCCGCGCTTTTGACGCTTTACATCGTGACGAGAGCTGAAACAGAAGGGGAATTTTTCACTAAGGTATGATGTATTAATAGATCTAGATTATTTTATGTTATATTTATATTCCATATAGGGTGGAGATTATTCGAAAATATCGTTGATGTGCTGATGCGCTTATACTGCAAACATTTTACGTGTAAATTTAACGTCGTGCATTCGATCTAAGATTAATCAAAACGTTGCGAATATAACTGATCGAAATGTAAAACTTTAATCCACAAACATATTTTGCACGTATTATAGCAGTAGATTTTTCGTTCATTGTAGGTTACAATTGGTTACAATAAAGCAGGAGATGAAGCAGAGACGTATTTTGAAGTAAAAGAAAAAGTTCGAAGATTTGCTCGAGAAGTAAAAATGTTCAGTAAATGAAAATATAAGTTTCAATATAAATGCAGGTAAACCGCGACCGCGTAGACTAGTCAACTCTATACATGCGTATTCGTGATTTCTCACTCCGTCCATTCGTCATTTCTCTAGATTTTTTCGTGACAAAACACGGCGGCGCTTTGAAAACCCGTAAACCCTTTTCCGCAAAACCATAATCTCGCGGGATATTCTCTATAAAAGTGCAATTTGCCACCGCTAAACAGAATTCCATTGCGTACAGAGGCGTGTACAGGTCTAGGTAACGAGTTCATGAGTGACACGCTTTTAATCGCGCTAAATAACCGGGCGTCGAGTCGAGCGCCCAGGCCACAAGACCCTTTCTGATTTGGCGAGACGCAAACAAAGGGGTGGCGCAAACACCAGGCAAATGCATAATATAGCCCAGGTATATGCGCGGCACACACACACACACACACACACAACAGAATCAATTTTCGTCCTCTCAAAGCCTCTGCAGGCGCGATAGAAAACTTTTCTAATTACACTTTCGTCATTCCATCGACGATCATGTGTATCGTGTGTATGTGGGTTTTCCATGGCAATTTAACGGGTGAGACCATTCGACTTCTTTTGAACTCGCTTAGGTATATGTATGCTTGGGTGTTACATCAGCGTGTAAATAATGTAACTATTGAAATCGACCACAATCTCGCTTCGATAATCGTTTTAGTTGTCCGTATGAGTTTGTTCCTGGCGGGTTCTGTGCTGTACGTGAATATGGTCCTCGTTATTGTTATTCTCTCGTCTTTGTTCTCTGCGCTCTTATAGACATGTGATTGAACTGTCTTGTGAAAATGTGGCAATTTCCTTAGCTATTGTGAATTGCTGTCGATCTCATTTGCAGTCGCTCGTGTAATTGAATTTTTATGAAATTTTTTTATAATCTACGTGCAGCATATAAAAAATGCCTTACAGTAGTACTATACAAAGATGAATTTAAAAATCGAACAGAGAATTAATAATTCATTGGGTTTTGAAATTTAGTAAATCTTTAATAATGCATGTAATACTCTAGTATGAGGATAGAAAGAAAAAAACTTAACTAGTATTTAAATATTGATTGAAGTAAATCTCTGTTTTGTTTCATTATGTTTGTTCATTTTCGAGTACTATAAAATTGTTTGAAATTGATTAGGTCAAAGTATAATTTTTAGGAAAATGAAATTTTATCAATAAGAAATATCTCGATTTTTATATGATAAAGGCAGATTTAAAAATAGATAAAAACTTTAATAGAACATTTTAATAACAGTATCAATAGATTAAATTATACAAGTTTTAAATACGAATAGTAATATGTTTAACATAGAATCATCCTTAATTTAACAGCACTAACATCTTTACTGTATTTTAACTCCAAATACCAAGGAAAGAAAAAAAATATTTCATAAAAAGATGAAAATCTCATTTCTGATACGTATATCAAAGGAGCACTTATACAAATTTTAATTACATAACGTTCAGCCTCTACAAACGAAAACGTATTTGCTTCTTAGTGAACTTAATTTAAAGTTTCAGAAGATACCTTATAATAAGAAATTTTTTTTTAAATTAAACTTAAAAAACATTATTATTTATTTATTAGTTACAAATAAAGCTTTTTTTTTACAAGAAATCAAACGTGATTTTTTCGTACAAAATAGACAATGTATTGGTAAATAAGCAAATTATTAAATGTTGTTTTAAGGTTTATCAATAATTTATACTATTTATTTAAACATTTAACAAATTCATCATAATTTAATTACACTTTATAATGCATATTTTATAAACAAAGTAGTTACTGTCGTGCTCAAACAATAACGAGTCGCTATTAAATAGCAATAATTGGATGACTAATTAACAATGACCAAGTGACGCATAAAATCCGAAATATCGTCGAAATGTATTCGAAAGCCGTCGCAGCCGAATGCTCGTAGCGCACAAAACAAGACCCGACGAAACTTTTATATTCCACGCAAATACATTTGTACCGATGTATCAAATGTACATATATTCGCTGTCGAAAGGCCATCGCGAGAGACCTTGAGATTCTCAGGGAAAAAATCCACTAACTACCATTGTAACAAGTTCGGTGCTGCCGGAGTCATACACGCTTTGTTAAACCAATCCATTTTGACATATAGGACCAATTATAATCTGCAATTAGCGCGTGAACTCGAGTTTGAAAAAAAAAGGCTTTTTCTAAAGTTGTTATATACATAATACTCCCTACCTTGCCCCTGTCTTTCTTTTTATCTCTCGCGACGCTCTTTTTTTTTTCACTCTCGCGTATACGGGTGATACTTTCCGGGTCAGCGAAATAATTGCTCGGCTTCGCGAGCGGGAGGCCCGACACTCGCCGAGCATAGAATTAAAGCAGCTCCTATGGAAGCTTTAACGAATATTAACGAGGTCCGTTGTTAACGCACCGCTGGCTCACGGGGATCGTGATTGCCGAGCGGACACACATCCGACGGACCCCGGGGTATCCCCCCCCCCCCCCCTCCCCCCGTTGACGCAGCCAACCTTCGGTCCTCTTCTTCTTGCTCTTCTTCTTTTTTTCTTTATTCTGTATTTTTCACAGTGTGCCGATGTATCGGGTTTGGTGTGTATCGCTTAAAACTTTACGACTGCAGAGGAAAAGCATTTTCATGTGTTGCCTGAATAAAAGAGCGAAAAATCATTTAAAATTAAGATTGTTTCATTTTTAAATAGCGCAAGTATTTGGTGTAATTATTCCACTACTTTTTCTACGTTATAATTGAGTAGTTTAAAATTTTAAACATAGTGAACACTGTACAGAGAAAGTGGTTGTATTATAACTATGTTCCGTAATAAACGTGGGATAAATTCACAAAATGGGAATACTAAAACATAATAATTTTTCTCATTTTCTGAGTATGTTCCACGGTTGCTAGGGAACATAGTAATTTTTAATATAACTTTTTTCTTCGTGTACACAATATTCAAGTACTAGTTCGTGAATCGAAATTACAAACGAGTCTAATTATTATTGATGTTGAAAAATAGCTAATTAAAGTCGAAAGCCGTTATATACAAGAATGCACAAATACCATTCAATTCTCTAATTTTCAATTAATTATTATTTATATTTTTTAAGTTTATGTTTGAACTAACAGTAATCTGTTTATGTTGGAATATATCTAGTTTCATGTGCACATTATATACAACTTATTTTTCTTGCTATTTTATCAAAATAATTGAGCAATAGCTATGAGAATATTAATTTGTTTAAAGAAGTTTAAGCAATATGCAAAAACCATCGTATAGAATGTAAAGTAAGATATTTTGTGTAATCACGTTTTAAGCGCTGAAAAATATACGATATTTTACTAATCATGATGGTTGAAAGTAAGTATTAAGGAAAGAGAGAGAGAGAGAGAGAGTCTTTCACTCAGAAATGTATTATAAGGGTGTCTCTAAGGGTTCTAGATTTTCATACATTTTCATGAATTTATAGCCTGCCAGGCATACAAAAGGTAGAATAAGAGTTTTGTCGAAAGAAAAAAAATTCTATACACGCATTTTCGTATAAAATTAATGTTACAAATATACGACGGGTTTTTACATGATTTAATATTATCTTTCAGGTAAGTATTAAATGGTAAAAAGTGATTTTATTAGCTGTGCTTAGACGAATGAAGAACATTTGACTTAGGTAGCCTGTGCATTAAATCATGTCTCCCAAAGTTATTAAAAGCAACATATGCGTTTGATTAGAAATATAAGGATTACGTCAAAATATGTATTTTGTATTGTAATGAAAAGTTGAAAAAATGTCGATTTTTCCATATTCCATCATCAAGGAATACCGTAACCTCACTAATACCCTTTTCCAATGTATAGCTACATAAAAATGTCAGGTTAGAATTTATACGAAGGACTAAAGTTTGTGCAATAAGGACAACGGTAACAATTATTACGATAGGTATAAGCAGATACAAATCCAGATGATCATCGATCCGACAAACCGCTCTTAAACTAATATACCCACGGCAGCTTTGATATATTTTTTGCATCTGCATTAAATACTCATGTCGCGAGCAGCGCTCCAAAGTTAACCGAAGGATATCCAATTTCAATCCGTTATTCAATTTTCAAAGATTCGAATCCCGATAGAATATCCTAGAGATAGCGAGTGCCGCACACGCGAGACGTCGGCAAGAGCCTGCCGGATAACAACTGGAACAAAGTGCATACTCGCTGGTTAGACGGGGAATCTAAATTCGCCGGTGTAGCCGCGAGAGTTCTCGTGGTATGCAGCCGATTTATCTTCAACTGATCCCTCTCCTTTCCGGAACGTCTTTCCGCTCGGTGTGAAAACAATGGCTGCTCGACTCGACTCGAGAGAGAGAGAGAGAGAGAGAGCGAGTTTGCGCGAGCATCAGCGGGGACTTTAGTCAAAGATGACTAGCGGTTAGTGAGCGGGCGGGGAATAGATATAATCAGTCCCGGGGGTGGGGGAGCATAGTGTGCATCCGGCATTTGGCTCTCTGCTACTGCACACCCGCTTTATACGCGAGGACTAACCATCGATGCGTTGCTGCTCGATCTTACGCTGACGAATAATGAATCTGCTTATATAATCGTTCTGTATATATGCGTCTGTGTATGTGTGAGGAATTGGAAGATGTAACTTTATGAAGGCTAGCTCAAGTAGTATGAATTTCCAGAAGTCCGAAGAACCCGAGATACGGTTGTACGTACTCCGTGTCCGACTAAACACGGACCTCGTCTACTAACAAATAAGCGTAACTATACAATCCTTGTTACTTCTTACAAGACGGCAAAAGCTTTGTGATTACGTTGGGTATAATATATAATATTACCCAGTACCAATATCACGATGATGTTGCACTCGATAACGCCCCTTATTATAAGAATAAAATTTGAAATCAAATGTTTGCACGTAACTAAGCAATATACTGTATATATACAGACGTATTGTAACCGTTGTACTGGACGTTAACCGCAAAAGCTTGGGCATCGCAACTCTCGGACACAGTAAACCGCATTCCGTATACCAACAACCAATAGACCCTGGCAACTACATGGAGAAGGCGCGTCAAGAACCTTTTCCGCCGTGCCATGTTGCAGCGTGTAACGCGTCAGGACGACTGTCGAATCAAACGGAGCCTCGCCATTGGCGTACAATAGTAACGCTTGTGCCGACGACCTACCGAGTGCGAGTCGTTGTTGCCGTCCCTGCTATGCATACGGTTGCGTCAAAGGGAAAGTGTGCGCGCGTGCGTCCGTGTATTAACACAGTCGGCTGTCAGAGACTGCACGTGCCGCTCTCTGGGGTTGGGTTCTGGAGCACGTGGCTTAGCGATTCGAGGGGGAGCCTGTCTATCGGCTACCCTTGTCTCCCTTGGTATTGAGCATTCGATCGACACGTTGTAAGAAGCCGGCTCGCGGTTACTCCGCGCTCACGCGTTTGACGGACCTTTTGACGCTGCGCGATCGACGGAGCAGGTCTGAAATCGCGCTTGATTTGAGCCTGTTTATCGATACTTTGATAGGAGGGTATGCATAAGGAAGCGAATGCGTGCATTTAAGCGTACACCTTCCCTTTTCGAATGGTTCAAATGCAAGGCATGAAAAAACTTGTTATATATGTGTAGATATCATTGAATGAATATTTCCGGTCTAAGATGTGCTTCGCACGATGTTATCTCGAATATACCATCTATTCGCTCAAGGTATATAATTTCTGAAAGTCTCGTGGTACACGAGAGTCACAAAGTATATATGTATTTGCAAAGATTACACTGCACAAATGACGATGTAGCAATAATGTAGGGGTGCAGTGTTTGTCCGATCTTTCGCGAAAGGAATAGCCTATGCGCATGCGATGTTACCAGCTCGCCCGGCCCGTGCTTTTTCGTGAACAATCTAATATAGCGGTGGGCAGTGCACGCGCAAAATTCATAAAATACCCTTTTGATCTTCTATTTAATAAATTAGATCTTTACATCGAGACGAAAGAAAAAATGGACACTCGTCGTGTCAAAAGATAAGCTCTTTGACCCTATTGCATTTCCCTTTCGGCAATTCGCACACGATTTCGGTGAGAAATGCCAATCGAGCACGATTCCATTCAATCCGAAATACCGAAGATGATATCGCGCGATACACCATTTTTTCTAGACCATTTTTGTCCAACAATTACTTATATATAAATATACGTATCGCGTGGAGGAAAAAGACCGCGCGATCTGTTTATCTACTGGTATATATGGGAATAAGGCAAATAATGCTTATAAATGCTTATAAAAGGGTCTACTGGCGTTGTCGTAAAGTCAGGGGAAGAAGATAAAGCCGGCAAAGGAAGATAAAGAGAGGGAAGAACGACGAGGGGCGGAGGGTGGGGGGGAAATATAAGGGCGATTTCTGTTGCGAGCGCGATAAACTGGCCGAGCGGAAGAGAGAAACGCTAAGCGAATGAGTTTAATACATCATTGATATGAAAATATGTGTACACACTCTCGGCTGTAGCGGACGCCAAGAGAAATGCGCGGCTATTCTACATCGTTTCGAACGTGCAGTGCTCAACGCGCTTATTATTCAGCGAGTCGTTGATTAATCGATGTCAGTTTGCCTTCTTCATGCTTAGCTACGCGGTTGCGAAATCGCTAGTCGTTGTAGGACCAAAAAAAAAATGGGAAGATGCAGCCATTCCGAATCGTTCACATATTACATAAGCCTGATGCGCATACCCGCCGTTGTGTAAACTAAACAAGTTATTGCGGTATGGAATCAACGGAAAATCTTTCCCAGAGCTTAAATATTTGCCTGGATGAAAACGTACTGTCGGGTGTACTACGGTCTTCGCAGTAGCGACACCTAAATTACTCACTGTGACCAAGAAATGTGTATAGGTAGGGGAGGTAAAAAATGTATTAAAAAGCTGCCCAGATTTCAAATATGTGCATGTGTCGTCTATGCTGCGATTGGTCATCGATTATTCGAACAGTATAGATATTTCGTTGCTAATTTTTGTATTTCACTCGCTAAACAATTAAGTGTAACAAACCAAAATGTTTAGAAAAAAATGGTATGCGAAAGAATATTCATTTTGTTACGGGATGCAAGCGAAAAGTCCAAAAATAATTGTTAGCAAGCTTTTTAATATTCCTATAGAAAGTGTGTCACTCTGTATTCATTGAATCTCGTAGAAAATAAAATTCACCGAATGGTTCATTGGCGAGTGTAATATAATTAGCTGCTGTAGTATAATTTTGATACTGCGAAATGAATATTTTTCACATCCAACGCGTGTCGTATATACATCATTAAAAGGCCTGAAACAAAGTACCCGCGTACACTCAATTTATCTCTCATAATTTGTTTTTTAATTTTAATTGCACAACCTAGATAACGCACATTCTATAAAAGAAAAATAGCAGTGCAGTATCGGCAATCACGTGCACGCGCGATCGCTGACTTTTTATCAAAGCCCATCCTTTAAATTAAATTGCCAGATTCAAATGCTGCCTGCATGCGTCCCTTATCTCGCGCGCACACGCACACGAGCCTTCACATAAATTATAAGAGAGATCGCACGAAATCATTAGCGTTTAATTAGAGCGCAATATTTCTCCAATTATCGCTCGGTAATTGTTATTGCGTTGAACGCGGACTATCGCGGGGGATAATAAACGAAATTATGTAACGCTTTAATCGCGATCGTCCTCTTCTTCTCTTTTCTTTCTTTCATTTGACTTTATTGCAGGCTCTTATCCATCGACGTTGAAGAGGAGACACTGGCAGAAAGAAAAAGAGGGAGGAGCGCTCTGTGAGGAAAACTTGGAAAGTACATTTAGTTTTTAATTAAAGCAATCAAAATAAAGAATCAGGGGGTGGGAAAATAATTAGAGTTCGTTCGCTCGCTGTGTATACGGTATCGATTTTTTTCGCGATGGGTTGCGAAAAGTTCGGGTTAAACGTTCTTTCGAAAAACAACTGATTTAACTGCACGTTTAAACCCTTTTGCGCATCCCGAAGCAAAGTGAATAGTTGTCGATAATTGAAAGGTATGCATCGATCTAATTATATGCAGGTTGTCGAGATTCTTTCATAATTAAGTGATACTCGTTATACTGCAACAAATGGTAAGGAATAACAGTTCGATTTATTTACAATTAAGTATGAAAATTGCCTGTTATGCAATATCGCACTGTTGATAATGAGATGAAAATTGTTTGATTATGACGAATTTTTCTTTCGATGTAAAAAAAATATTCAAGGGTTGGAATGTATAGGGGTAGGTATCGTAGAGCCGATTAATTATATGAGTAGAAGTTTTGGTCCCTGTAGGGTACGGCAACGATAAATTTCAATTAATTACATTCTTTTATCATTAATTGCTCTTGTTTATATATTCTGTTCCGATTCTTTACAAACTGTACTTTTTTTTTAAACCATTAGCGTTGACCTTAATTTAGTCTCCGCGCGCGGTTTTTTTTTTTTTTTTTTTTAATAAAGACTAGAAGAGCCTTACACGTGCAATCGTCCACTTCTTACATTCAACTGCATTCTCCATTAAATTTCACGATTAACATATTCAAGGAAGTTTGCCGAACAAACGAAAGGGTCGCGCTCGGAAAACAAAGGAATGGATTCGTTTCTCAAGTATGTACTTCAATTTTTATCTCTTTCTCTCTCTTCGTCCTCGCACGTATTCTTCATTACTCTCTCATATATATACGTTGCGCGCGAGTGAAAAGCGCAGGAACAAAGAGGCTTTTTTTCTCCTCGCTTAGGGCTTTTAGAAGATCGCTCGCGACGCGCTCCCTGATCGCTCGAATATATCCTCTTTGCGAGAGAGGATCCCTCATTCGCAGGGACGGAGGTGAAACTTCGGCATCTGCAGATTTACGAGGCGTACTTTCCAATTGGTATTCGCCTACCGGGATGAAGGATCACGCACAACGACTGTGTTTGTATGTGTATCGGTGTGTGCAAAAAGGGATTCGAGATATATCCGTTTCGTTCGATGCTGGAAGAAAGTTTTCATTACCTTTGTCCAATGGCATTCGTTGTCTTTTGTTGCGAAGCATGAAATTATTTCCCGTTTGAAGAAAATAAATTTTCGGATGATTCGGAACTTCTTTATTATTGTAACAATGTATTCAAATGAGTTTTCTCTAATCTCTTTATTATCTGAATACATGTTTCTTTTATGATGAAAATATTAGCTATACTTTAGTCAATCAATGGATTCATCACTGGTATTTTTCGATCATAACAAAATACTGGTATAAGCCACTTACGATATTTCAAGCAAGAGATTTCAGAAGATTGGCGCGAGTGAGTTTGAAAGAGGCATCGATTCTTTTGAGTGGAAGGATATAAGCATAGAGCGACCAACATGACCCTCTTGAGCTGGACCTCTTGAGAATCAATAAGGAAAAACATATCGATGACATTACAAAAACATGTAGCGAGGTCAACAGAATAATTCTTCGTATATCGGCTCGAATTCTTCATCGCGATAAAATATTATCCCCCCAAGAATGAGACATTTTGTTGTCATAAAATAGGTTTAAAAAATGATGTAGAAATGTACTTTAGGACGAATTATGATTAAATGGATTTCGCATCCTGCTTGTCACGTTTTCGGCTGTATTTTACTTCCTTAAAAAAACCTTTGTAATCATGAAAAATTTTGGGTATTTTCTTTTTTTTTTTTTAAATCGAAAATAAAATATTATTTTAATTATTAAGGATATTATTAATATAGAATATATTATTTACATATTAGAACAAATCATTTAAATTTAAGGAAGCGGTTATTCATTTTATATGTGCATTTATCATTAATAATAAAAATATCATAAATTATTGATATTTTTTACCGCGACACAGGGGCTCTATTTTAATAAGATTAACTACTCTTCTTTTACTTAGATTTCCTTAATTCTCCAAACTAACAGTGTAAACCAAAGTCTCGATGGTATTTCATTACACAGAGTAACTCACATTACACTATTCCGTCAGGTACCGCAAATACGTGTTCTTCCATTATCGAGTAAAGCTTGCGGCTTTATTATCACAAGCATCCGCATTCTTTTTCGCAGTTCTCCTTGCAATTCTATATATATATATATATAGCTATTCTTTCTCCTTTTTCTTTTTTTCCCTTTTTAATTAGCTTTTTTGTGCTACTTCTAATTAGAATAAGCTCTTTTTCCAGAATCTTCGCTACATTTCTTTATATTATATCAAGATTATTTTAATCACTTTTGTTTGTAAAAACATATTTACTTATTTTACCCAATAACATTATTACGGTTTGTACATATGTATATATAGTATATATATGTACAACGCAAGTTTCTGGGATAGATAAATTTTTATCAATTGTATAATAAACTAAGACCCCACAACCCCCGACCCCAATGATGTTCGCCTGCGGCGCTCGCTTCTGTTTCCGGTCACTATTGCGTATTAAAACACGAAAACATTACTAAAAAAGTAATTTTACGAAATAAAGTCGTCCCAGAAACTTGCGTTACACTCCGAAGTTTTCTGGGATATCCCAGAAAGTTGCGATGCATAATTAAAAACGTTCCGGAAACTTTCGATCCACTTATATATATATTTGTATATTTATATTGTTAATGTAGAGATGGACACGTGTCCCGTGTCTACATTGCTAGAGACACG
>UELU01118767.1:9683-21358 GCA_900490025.1 Megastigmus dorsalis | reverse complement strand
TGAATCTTTAATAAAATTGTTCCAGATGATTTAATTTCTGCACTTAATATCTGCAAATCGCTCGGTTTTAATTTTCGCCATTTCATTCTAAGCTACGTAACCTGTTCAACCAATATGCTCTGTCAAGTTAAATGAAACCAAGTACTGCTATATTTAAGTAAACATCATGATGAAGAACAGATATCCACTAATTTATCTTTCATTCATTCATTTTTGTTATGACGAAAATAATACACCCCTTTTTAAACTTCAGCTATCAAAACTACATAAATTAACAAGCTCTAATAATAATTCACGTTTGGGCGCGATAATTGAACGGGCGCGTATACACGGGCAGTATATTTTAATTAATCGCGCGCAGCCCGCGAAAATTGCAGTACTCTCTTTCTCGGCGAATCGACGAATCGCTCGATCATTCGTGGGAAAGAGAGAGAGAGAGAGAGAGAGAGCGAGAGAGAGTGAGAGACCAGCCAACCAGCCAACAGCCGAGTAATAGATCAAGTCGACGCTAGGAACATCGCGAGAACCGAGGTCGGGGGGAAACGAGCGCTGGGGCGAGAGTGAGAGCGAGAGAGAGAAGTACAACGCGTCGAGATGCAACGTTGTAATTACATTTGCATGCGAGAAGGCAACAATAGTCGGTGTAACGCTGCCGTTGGCTGTGCAGCTACTGCTTATTCCGCGTTGACCTCGTATCGCCCCCTCCCCCCCCCCCCCACACGTGCACCGCGTATATATACGTATGCTGATGGGCATACATGCGGGTTACCCGGTGTACACGCCCTGCAACTCGAAATTATTGCTAATGGTAAATATTATTTGTTTAGGAGGAACATTTTAGACTGAATTTTGCGCGCGAATCTTGTTTTGTTTATGGTTTTGATGAAACTAAACGTTCGTTGCTTAAACGTATAAATATGAGTAAAAGTATTTTTAGTAAGTATTTATTGTATGTCGATAAAGATGATTAAATAATAGATTGGCCAAAATCACATAAATTATGTACATCTTCATGTTGATTCAGCATTATTTTTCATTTGAAACATTTTTCCATCCTTTTATATGTACTGTTTCTAATGAGCGCGATGCAACTTCCACTGTTTGCTCAATAATTTTTTCCATTCCCCAAGAAACGAAGTTTACTTGGCTGGAACAAATATACATTAGGGCCCCGTGATTTTGTTAAGTAAGTACATATTCACTGCCAACACTCCTTTTAGTAAGTAGCCGCGGTTTAATTTTAGAAAAAGTTCGCCACTCGTAATATTCTCTATATAACAGTTAACTCTTGACGCATTAATTTAGTTAGATAAACTGGAAAACTTCAAGATTCTGGAAAAATAAATAAGGAATCGGAATAACGATGTTTGCAGCGTTAAATAAATGGAAAAAGGTTGAACGAGAGTCGTAACCTTATAACAATGAATTGTCTTTTCGTATTGACATTGTTGAAGAGGGTTTAACCTATAAAACTTTGATAAACTTTCTTAATTTCTTCCTAGAAGTGTTTGACGAATAAATAGCAGGCATACATATTTTTTACTAAATTATACATGCAATATATAAACATATTTAAAATGTATTTTACGCATGAGCCGGTAAGGCTGCTCTTATCTGAATCTCAAGTAATTTTTAAATGGAAATTCAGTGAATAAAATAACTGAGAAAGCAGCTATTAGTAATAAAGCTTTCGTAGAAATAAGAAGATTACGAGTTATTAAACATAATGGAATGGCTTACTCAAGCTGAATCCGGTTTCCTTCACGTGAATGACTACCATAGGCATAAGTACCATTACGATGAGATTAACGACATGAAAAACCATGCCTGGCCCGTGAGTTATGAGATCCTGAAATAAAATAAGAACGATACATTAAAAAATCAATAGAAGTGCGTTTATATTCTCAATTATTTTGAGAATGTACACATTATTTTTACAGATGCATAGATTTTCCGTTTTCTGGCTATATACCATATTTAGGTACCCGTAAAAAGTGTTAAATTCCAAAATTTACATATTTTAGCATAAAACATATTTCTATCATGATAAAGGATTTTTTTTCAAGGATATACACATGTATTTCCTTATAATGTAATAGAATAGAAACTTTCCTATTTTTAAAAAAGCGTTAAATCGTCTTTTAGTTATAATTTGAAAACTATTAATTTTTGTGAAATATATAAAGACGAAGTAGAAGACCTATAAAAATACATCTTTTTTGTACCGAGCACTATCCTCTAAGATCCATTACTTCCAACATAATAATAGAAAATCAACTAATATTGTCAAAAATCAACGATTTTCTTTCATAACTTAAAAAGATTTCCCATTAAAGTCTTAAAGGTAAGCCTTGTAAAATACAATAAAATAAAACTTTTGTCTGTTGAATAATTTTTTCTAGGAACGATTCTTTTCAAGGTAACACTGAAAAACAGTAATATATGCTGAGCTAGCTAACAAATCCTGCTACAATAATGTGAGTGCGAAGCGCAAGCTCCGCGGTCGTGCCTTGTATCGCGAAGCACGTAGACCGAGGGGCGCACTTGTTAAATTCATAACAAATAATTGTGTTTCATACGAATGTTGTTCTGCCGTACAAAACTTTCTCGCTGTTTATTTGATCAAACGTAAATCAATGTTTTTGTACCACTTTCCAAAATAAAATTATATTCACATTGACGGTATCTATACTTGTGACAAAATGATATAATTTTAAAGGAGCAACAGCTCTGATTGCGCGTTTCGCCCACTTGGCCATCTTATCGCGCTCGTTCGCGCACACGTACCGGAGACTATAAAGAGCGAAAGAATGTTCTAATTTGAAGCGAACGTGGGCGCGGTGGAAGAAAGGGAGTCGCTCTCGCGCTCTCGCGACAAACGAAACAATTCGAAACATCCGGGGGAAACGTTACGTGCCGCGGAGCGCACAGCTTGGCAAGTTGGGCCGAGCTTTGAAAGTGAATTGCGAGTATCTTCGCTCTCTCCTCTCTCTCTCCCACTCTCTACTGCAACAAACCCTTCCTCTCTGTACTGCTCTGCTAAACTCTCTCTCTCTCTCTCTCCTCTTGAACCAATCACTTCAATGTGAAGATCTCTTACTTGCGTCCGAGATACTCGACAAACTCCACGACGTTTACCGAAGTACCCGGGGTTGCCCGGCTCCGTCATGTATATACCTGTTAACTCAATAGCTAAAGAGCCTTTGCCTCTCGCGCTCCGTGCGCTCTCGTATACCGGAAGCTTCCCGATCTACCTTACCGCGTTGCGCTTCGCTCCATTGTAAATATACACTGTATTTGGAAAATTAGATTTCGCTACTTGCAGGCAAACGTGTTGGCTTGACTGATGCTGTTCTCTCCATGATACTCGAATTGCGTGTGTGCAGTGCAAGAGATAAGGCGTTATTTGCCGATATGTAGGAAGTAATGCTTATTGTACGTTTTATGTTATAGGCGTTTGAAACTTTTCAACGCATCTTGCCCGAGACGCGATAAGTTGATATATTACCAAGTTTAGTCTCGATCGTGATCTCGTTAAATCTTCAAATAGTTAAAGTCGGTCACGTCCTGGTCTTATCTTCGTCCTATATGTATATAATCTGATGGATCACAAATCTTGTCAGATCTTGGTATAAAAAGTCTTGATTAAGTTAGTCTAAATTGTCTGGACACATTATGATCGGTAAAAAATTAATTTCTTCATTTTGAGAATCCTTTTCATTTTCGAACATAAAGACAAAAACTTTAAAATAAAGTGTCCGATAAAAAGATATCGATTCTCGTTGTTTTAGCTTTCCCACGAACCCATCGCGGCCATTTCCATTCCAAATACATGCGTCCCAAATATTCGACTACTCGAGAGCCTATCGATTGAAATTAATAATCGTAGTTTCGACTCTCGAAACGTTTCCCGTCACTTTCATAGCAAGTATATATTCGTATCCCGCGTGCAGAAAGAGATAGCGCGCGAACGGCGGTATATGCGAGAGGAAGAGAGAGAGAGAGAGAGAGAGAGAGGGAAGCCGCAGTGGCCATAGCCGCGACATTAATCCGCGGATGCGCGCAACTCAGCCACTGCAGTTCCGAACTCGAGGCACTGAGAGAGCAGGGGAGAGGGAGAGACAGAGAGAGAGAGAGAGAGAGAGAGACAGCTGAGCGGCATCGTAAAAGGTTTTGAACGCTGCAAGTCGCTCGCGGAAAGAGGACGCAATTCTGTTTTACGCCGGGGCGTAAAGCTAACTACCTCGCGTTTAGACAGACAGAACGAGAGAGAGAGAGAGAGACAGAGAGAGAGAGAGAGAGAGAGAGAGTAGCTTTGCCCGAGCGAAAGACGAATTTCCATTTGTCTGCTACAACGGCTGGAGCCCCATATAAACATACATATACGCGCGCGCGCGTGTGTGTGCATGTGTGTGTGCGTGTGCGCAGGCGAGCGTATGTACATACGAGTTGACGGAAGCGATTTCGTCGAGATGTAACCGCGTATCAATACGCTCGTGTAATCGATCGCGCAGACCTTATACATGTATATATGTATAAACAGATATACACATTTGCAAGCCCGTGCATGCGTATACATATATACATTTGTATATATATGTATATATGTATATGCATATATGTAGTCTTATATAGTGCAAGTTTCGCCGGGTGCATTTGCGCGCACGGATATTTGCACTGCGACCGACAGAATTTGCACGGCGGTGAGTACCTCGTTAATTCGTGTCAATGTTCAAGCCGATGTATACCCCACCCCATGTATATATATATATATATACATGTACATATATAGAAAACACGGTACGTATATGCCGTGGATATAGAATGAGAGAAATCTGCAAAACGCTGTATGCAGGATGCATGGCGAGAGCTTTTGGGACGTTATGGTACGCGCGTGTGTATAACCCGGGGTTATATATACGTTGGAGCAAAAGCAGGAAATTTAGTTGGACGCACGATGACGTGATCGATGACTGGGCGGAAAGAAGCTGACGCAAATAATTGACGACGTGTTGCACCGGCGGCGGTGGCCGGCAGCGCGCGCAGGCGGCGCGTGATTTTCGGAGTGGCCGGTTAATGAAGATGAAGGATCTGTCGGTTCGCGCGCGTCGACTCTCTCTCTCTCTCGTTTTTTTTCGTTTTTGGTTTTTGTTCATTCGACTGCTGCAGTGGGCTATCGGGAGACACACGCGCGAGCCGTTTCGACTGTATGCGAGATGCGAAAAAAAAATGTATAGATATTTTTGGCGTATTGACGTTTCGACGGCGCGCCAGGCGACCGCTCACTTACCATTGCCAGGCCTTTCTCGATCAGCAGACACAGGACCACTGGAACCGTTGAGTCTGTAAGAAGAATTTCGATACTTTTAGAAAGATTTTTTAATGCTAGGGTCAAACAGATCAATCTGGATATGGAAGGTTGGAGTTGGGAAATGGAGTTAAGCGGAAAGTTAAGCCTATTTGATATATGTCTAAATCTACTCCTACTTCCAGAAATGCTCTGTAATTCTACAGCTCTGAAATCAACTAATTGTTTGATTCTCTTAATTTTAACTTTTAAAATTAATTTTAACAATAACTCTTATTTTTAATGCGATCTAAGTTGTATAATAAATCACGTGTTGAACTAATTTGCATGTGCGCAAACCAATTGATTGTCAAAAATTCAGCCATCGGTCACTTTATTCCACCGAAATAATGACATTACTCTAATAAAATGCCTTTTTCTCATGCTGAAAAGCTAAAGTCCGACAATTGAACTGTTAGCCGCCAGCAGATGAAATGTCCATATATCGTACAGTCCCACACCCCCCAAAAATATTAAACCAAACCTTTCGAAATCTGGTAAATTCCATTTGGCCAAATGCATTAAAGCCTGAAACTCCGTTCATCGATACACAACTAGCCCGACTTTTGCGCACACCATTACATCAGCGGCGATGATTAAAGCTACTTAAAAACGCCCACGCGTTATCGGCCAAGTACTCTATCGCGCGCCGCGGTAATTCAGCAAATGGAATTCATTCATCTACCCCGGCGCGGCACCGGTAGCAAATTGAATTTTCCAAAATTTCCCGCATCCCTCGTCGTCGCTTGGCCCCAAATAATATCCTCCCGGTCCGCGACTCTGGACGAAAATTACGCACGTGGATACACCTGCGTTCGTCATAATGGCGAAATCCTTTATATCTGGGGAGAGAACGAGTGGACGCAGCAGTCGCGGTGTGTACGCGGTGTGACTGGTCCATAGTTGTCGCGTTAATTGAAGCGATAGAAGGTGTCGATGCACGTCGCGCGTTCCCGTCCCATTACAACTATAACGTCTATATATAACGTCTATGTATAGAGGGGGAGAGAGAGAGTGAGAGATAGAGCTGACTGGTGCGAAATCGCTTTCGACACCGCTGCAGCAGCGTTGTAAAGCGTCTGTCACTCAAAGCTCTCGGCACGGTGCGCGATGCCTATGTGTGTATGTGTGCGCGGGTGAGTGGTTAGAGAGGGACGACACTCTATTCGAATTGAAAGCGCGGGGAACAAAAAGGATCTGTGCTCTGTGCGCAGTCAAAAGGAGTTTGTGAATTTATAAGCTCTGGTAATTTTGGAGTATCTTATGTGGCGCGTCGTTGTTGTCGTTCCTGTTGTGTCTCGCTATGAAACCCCGAGTGTTTCGTCGTCGACATCGCTGTTGTTCTTGTTGTTGTTGTTGTTGTTGTTGTTGTTTAGTCGTTTTCTTTTTCCCTCGAGTGGACAACCCAGTTTTACCCCGCGGCGCAGTGGAGAAAATGCGAGAATCATCCAATTAGCGATAATTGTGGTGTGCAGGGTATACGTGTATCTCAGCCCCGTCGAAAAGTATCACTCGTCAGCTGCTTTGTCTCCTATACCATGTGCAATATCCGCTCTACCCGCTCGATCTTTTTTTCTTCCGTTTCTCCTTTATTTCCTTTAATTAAGATGCGCGAACTTGAAAATACTGAATGCGTGCGCGTACGTATTAACGACTCGGAATGCATATACTCTGCGGGTACAGAAAGAAAAAAAAATTAAGAGAGAACTTGCGTTGTGTTTTCTTCTTAATTAGTACTGAATTGTCAAAACTTTTGTTCACCAACGATACTTTGTGTGTCTCTGTGTAAGTGTGTGTAAGCTCGTCGCAAGAGTTGTGCTTCTGCGCTGGGAAACTCGTTCATCATATAACCGAGATTATTGTGCTGGAAAAATCTGCCGCGGCGAAGCTAATGAAAGTGCGAGAAGTTAAATTCCAATTTATCAGACCATTATCAAGTGCTAAATAATTATCGTTAGTTTATAAAGCAGTCGACTGACTAGGATGAAAGACTAATGGTTTTCTCATTTTTGTCTCGTTCGTAATGGCTACTTAATCATTTAATCTTAATTTATTCACGGTGGTTAACGTACTTTCATAGATTATGTATTTTTTTGCAACTCTAAATTTAAAAGCTACTATTTGCTTATATAAACGTTCGTTTCCAAGCACCACTAACTTTTATCATATTATTAATTTTTAAATTTAATCTTCTGCAGCACAGATTAAGTTAAAAGGGAATTTTGAGGCCCAAAAGTACATAAAAATTTCAAAATTCGCTACTGCACGCATCCGATATAAAACTTAAACATTCCACACGGTGAACGCATTAAACAACCTTATCATGCAGCTGCAGCACGAAAAAGCTAAGTGCGCGCGATTAAGACAAATCTCCCTATATAAGTTTAATTAAACAAAAGAAGCGTCGTAAATTTTCATCCTCGAAACGATGAGAAATCCAGCTCTCGCGCGTTCAACTCACAAGAAATGCAAATACAATACGACGCCTACACACACATACACACACACACACACTCACACACGCGCGCATACAGAGAGAGAGAGAGAGAGAGAGACACATACATCACTGTATACATCTATCGTTCTTTTTCGTTTCGAATCATCCCGGCGCAATAAGCCGAGCTGAAAAATACCCTTTGTCGTTGATTCTTCCTCTTTTTTTTCTCTCTCTCTCTCTCTCTCTCACCCCCAAAGCCTCCCCGCGAGTGCTCCATATTCCCGGTGATTTTATTTCTCGTGTCTCACGCTACGCTCAGCGCAGGACTCAAAGGAACACGAGCACGCACACACACACAGAGACACACACAGGCAGACAGACAGATATATACACGTACACACAGGCCCCCAAAGAAAGAAAAAGCAGAGAAAAGAGTACAGACAGGCAGCGAAATGCTGAATTCGGTTTACGCCGGGCTACGTATGTATAAAAGGAGAGAGAGAGGCAGCGCGCACAGACACGCCGACGCACTAATAGAAATGAATGGAACGCCTTTTACCGCGAAATTCGTCCTCCCGCGCGCTCACCGCGTTCCTTTTTTTGGGGGGTGGAGGGGGGAAGGAAGGGGGGCGCGTGCGAGAGCGCGAATAACGCAACATGGCGTGAAAAAGCTCCACGGCTCGATTTGCCAGCAACAAAAAGAGAGAGAGAGGCAAGAACCTTTAAATAGTCGCTCTCTCTGTCTCTCTCTTTCGCTTTTCGTTCGGCTGAAAGCAACTTCGGTGAAAATTCCTCTGTGGAAAATGTACGAGCATTAGAAGTTAAAGTATTATAGGCTTTAAATCCTCAAAGCTTCGGGAATAAGAGTAACGCCGCCGGAATTTCAACAAACTGACCGTCGGAGTTAGGGGCGATTTACCTTTTTTTTCACATCCTACTACTTTTCTTTTATCTCGCGAATGCCAGGAGGAAATTTTTACCTACTCCGGAAAAATTATCATGAAATTTGCGAGTGTAGCTTTTTATTGTGGGATTTCTTCGGGTCTAATGGATATCTTCTTTTTTTTTGGCACTTACTCAACAATTTATCGATCCTTGCAAATTATTGAGTAAAATTCTTGTTAATAACGTTTCTTCAAGAACCGCATTATAATTGTTGCTAAGGAAAGTTTTTGCTAGTTCGCATAAAATCTGGATTGTTTTTTATATAAGTTCATTCTACTAAGAAAAAAATTTTATTGTATTATTCTTTGATGTTTAATTGTTGTATAATAATATATAGATAATATATACAGAGGCTTGGCTGTAATTATAAAGAAAGAAAAGAATATTCCAAGCGCATAAACTGTGCGTTTATAATTATATGATGTTCGTTATAGTTGATTAAGATCATGCTAATTAAAATCCTCCTGAAGTATTTACGCAAGATTGCATAATTAGTTTCTTCTTACGAAAGTTGCACGGAAACCGTAAAAAGTAACTCTAGATAAAAGTTATAACATACAATATAATTTCTTCTTTTACTTAAAAACACTTGTGCGCGCCGGAAGACAAAAAACGTTGGTAAATGCCTGAACAAAGGATGAATTTAAAATTTAATACGATATGCCCGTGGAAAATTGTTAAATTATGAATATAATGTAATTCGTGTGCACTACAATTTTGTGTGTCAAAGTTGAGTTATATCGCGGCTGCATGGTTATTCCCGTAAAGCATTCCGCATCAAATTGAATTATCATATTCTGCGATTTCATGCAGAATACAATGTAAGCGAATTTTCCTTTGCACTGGCCTCTCGCATTGAGTTGCGCATAAAAATGTCGGATAGGTATTCGTAAATACGGAAATAATTTCCTTAACGCTTTAAACTGTTTTTTTGTACTACTCGGAATGTCTGTATTATCGTTGAAGTACATAATCATTATATTGACAATAATGGAAAGTAACGATGCAGTTTAATGTATTTTTGTCAAATGTTATGACTTTGCAGCAATTATGTTTATGACAAGATTATTAAAATTTTGTTTTTCAACAATAATTACTAAAATTTTATATTCATCCATGCTCTTTTTCAAAGATACGCCAAAAATTAAATTTATGGCACACAGAGTGCCGTATATTTCTTAAAATAAAAAAAACTCGCATCATATTTTCTAAAATATTGTTTGTGCACTCGCACGATTGTCTGTTATTTTCGAAAAGTACACACATACAGGTTTCATGCAACATTTAAAAATTTACCATGTACCTCTGCAGAGAAATATATATACATCAGAATTTAACGTCGCGTAGCGATGGGTCCCCCGCAACGCTTTATATGGAAAAAGTTGACATAAATTTCGGGTAAATACAAGTTTTTCTTCCCATGGAATCTTTCGAGAAAGATAAATTGCAGGGGAAAAAAGCTGTTCCATAGTCGGCGCACGTAATTTGCCCCCTGCGCACACGTAATTCAGCCGCAGCTTGAAATTTTATTGTAATGCCAAAATTAAGGGGAAAAAATTAGCGCGCGTACATGCAATACCAAATGTCATCCGTTAAATAAATATTTTTTAATCTTAAAGAAACGACTTATAATCCTATCCTCGTCAAAGTCAAGAAAGAGGAGCAAAGGGCTAAATCTCTCAAACGCGGCATCAGTGGCACAACGACTGCGAAAGGGAGGGAGACAAGATTGAAGCCCATTGTATAACTAATTTCGCGCAGCTCGTACGTATACGCGAATTAGTATCGCGTTCGCGCATCAGACTAGTGCACCGGATGATTTTCCCGCTACACACAGTGGGTGAGAGAGTGAGAGAGAGAGAGAGAGAGAGAGAGAGAGAGGGAGGTATACGCACGTGCTCCCTCTCGCGAAATCTCGCTTTAAATTTGATTATTTCGCTAGTACGCGCCTCTTTCCCTCGTCCCGTATGAACACACACACACACACACACACAGACGCATAGCGAGTGGGTTATTCGTTCGCGCGACGATGCAGCAGCAGTAGCAGTATAGCAGCGGTAGCGGCGGTAGCGGCTTTACGATTCGCCACGCGCGAAACAACAAACCCGTTTGCCCTCTCTCATACATACATGTATATTTGCACGCATTTCAAAATGCATTAGAGGGATTGAGGATGGGGGCGAGAGAGAGAGAGTGGGTGAAGCTTTTCAACTTCGGTAATTAAGGAAATTAGAGTTCCTAGGCGCTAAATTATCGCGTCGACGTTAATGTGTACGACTGTAATGCGTAATATAGCTATCTGCGGAGAGAGAGAGAGAGAGAGAGAGGGAGCGATACAAAAGTCCGAGCGATTTCATTGTTTAAGCCGCCTCGTGCTGGTATAGACCTATATATAGGTTGCAGCAGCTTTCGATGATTCGTCTATAGCGGTACCCGATTGTTTCGTATACGCCGCGCGAGTTTAGCTTTTTGTTTCTCTCGCGAGTGTCGAGAACGAGGTATTGTAAGCGGTCGTTTGGCCGATAAAAATGGACCGTGGAGAGAGCGATGCGCGCTTTCTTCCATTTGTGTCCGAGTAATGCTGGCTCTGTCGTTGATGATAATTGTTTCGGTTTTGCGAGATGGTCGTTTTACGCTTTTTCCTATCGGTGGAAAATTCGTTTTCGAAGTGAAATTACTTGTTGTTCAAGCTTGATGATAATTTTTAATATTATAATAGCTATCAAAAATTTGTTTGATCCTTAGGTGGCACAATAGGCCATCTAGGACCCCAAAAACCGTTATTCCAAGCTCGCTCATCGAAAAGAAACGAAAAGTCTTGAATCAAATTAAAATAGAAATCCTGGTGTGCCATCCAAGGGTTAATTTTATGAAAACGGCAGTCACTCCTTTGGATCCTAAAATTCCAGTTTCATTACCTAAAATGTTAAAACTGCGCTTGTCCAA
>UELU01118765.1:10212-32793 GCA_900490025.1 Megastigmus dorsalis | reverse complement strand
CGTGTGTATGCACATCGAACGGCAAGCTATACCCGCCAACCCGACCGAGCGCTTATATACATTATTATGATGTATCGCGGCTCAGTACACACACACACACACACACACACACGCATACGCAGAGCGAGAGAGAGAGAGGTTAGTTTTTGCGCGTCTTCAGGCGCGGGGCCGTCCCTGGAAATTGCGGGAGATTTAGTTTTTTGTCCGCGCGACCCGGCTAAATTTAGATTTATCGCCCCGGCTATATTTCGATGCTTCCTATACACGCGTGCGTGTGTGCACGTGTATGTACGACGACAGCTTTCTCTCCCTCTCTCTCTCTACTAGCGTGTTTATCCTTTTATTTCCGCAGCAGCCTCGAGGCACTTTGGTCTCGGTCTCGGGCGACGGTGAGCGCCCGGCCGATTTGTTTATCGCTCTCTCGGTGCTTTCTTTCCGCCGGCGAGCCGAGCTCCCTACACGTCCACGGCGCGTACGTGTATTTTAACGGGGGAAAGAGCCTCGCGGAAGTGCGCTATCTTTCTCCGCCAGTTTTATTCCTTTTCCATGCGCGAGCTCGCGCCTTTAATTCTCGCTCTGTGTGCACGGCGTGTGCGCCCCTCCTTTCCTCTTTCTCCTGCGGGCCGCTTCCTTTTTGTTTGGCCAGATTTACGCGCCTACACCCACGCGCGCGATTATCTCTTAGCAGTTTCAAAAAATTACTTTCAATTTCGCCTAGTATGGTCCTTTTTCTGGTATGGTAGTGTGTTATGCACGCGGACTCTGTGTGTGTGTGTGTGTGTGTGTGTGTGTGTGAAGCTCGTACCCCTTTTTACCTACCCTGAGTTCCTCTCGTGGGCTGTGACGGCTTTCTTGTATAACGCCTCGCGACTACCGGTCTGTATGTGCTTGACAATTTTATGGCTCGCAAAATACTTTTGTTTGTTTAAGATTTTTTTTTAAAGGGAGCCAAACGCAGTGCTTGAGCTTTTGCTTTGTAGGCGTTGTTTTTTTTTTTTTAAGTGCGAATGTTTTAGAATTTAACGAAGCTGATGATTTTAATTTTTTTTTGTGTACACGTACTACGTATTTGCGTTAATTAATGTAAATTGACAAAGAAATATTTAAAACTGTTGAACAATTACTAAAACTATTTTGAGAACCATAAGTAGATAAAATCATTTAGTCAGACATTCGTTAAATTTAAAGGTCAAAAATAAATTATTTTATAAAATACTTATCAGCATGCTGACCAGTGTCTGACTTCAGTTTTCATGTACATTTTTTTTTCTCTACGTACAGAATAACATAAATCTAGTGGACGTATACGCCAATCTTTCTATTGCATAGAACATTTGATTTATTTTATCGGTAGTTATATTATTTGACTATAAATTTTTTTCTTTTTATGAACCAGTGTAATGAAATAACAATAGACCAATCAATTAGATCGTATATCAGTTACCGGAACCACTTTTACGTTCAAACTGTGAATTCAATTGATATTTAAAATTTCAGCTATAAAAACGATTCGATCGACAATAAAATTTCAAGTAAATAAAAACATTCCCGCTAAATGAAAAAGCATCGTTCTCCTACAACCAGGGACTTATACCCAACCAATGAAAGTACACGCGAACCCCACCGTCAAAGTTCCTATAGGAAATTAAAATGGAACCGCCAAAATCTTCTCGATAATAAAGAAAGTCTACTTTTGATCCTCATCGGATCGGCCTCTAGATAAAGTGCAGAGAGAAAAAGTAAAAACGAGAGCGAGATAGAGAAGAACCCACGCTCACACACAATGAAGGAGGAAGAAACAGGGAATGTGGTAAAGTAGAAGTAGAAGGAGAAGAAGAAGAAGAAGAAGCGTAGGGAGGGGGGGGGAGGGTCGAGGGGAGGGGTGGCAAAGTCGAGCGAGCTCATCCCTACTTTTCATTCTTCGGCTGTTGTTCCATAGCTCCATTCCCCCGGAAGATCAGCGGTGGCCTTATTGCCTCATGAATATGTAAAGCGCCACGACGGCGGATCGGCTCTCAGGCTCTGCGCTCAGGCACACGCCTTTCTAACGTTGCTCCTTCTCTCCAACTCTCCCCTAAGAAAGAGCCGCAGATAGGAGGGGAAGGAGAGAGGAGAAAGATAGAGAACAGGAGATACAGGAGAGGACCAAAGTGTGCACGTGCATGTGTGTGTGCATGTGTGTGTGTGTGTGTGTGGAGGACTGCACTAGATCGACCGCAGGCATACGACGCACGGATAATTAATGAGCCACTGACTGAAATAATTTGCAAAGGTGAAGGTGGAGAGGAGTGGCCTGCAAAGAGAAACAACGCGCGCTCGCGTGTGTGTGTGTGTGGAGTTCGATGTTGGTGCATAAACTGCAGCTGAGAAAGGGTGTGAAGGAAGAATTTATGCATTTTTAAGTTTGCATCGTTTATATTCTGAGCAAAATGTGGTTATGCTCATTAATGATTGAACACTTGCACATACAGTAATAATGCAAAAATCCTTTCGAATTAAAAACCTAAGCGGTACTTAAGAAAATAATGTTGAGTTAATATACCATGAAAGAGTAATCCATCGCCATTAGACACTTTATTATTATTAGAATTAAAATTATCAAATTAGTTGCAGTTGTATTGTGACTCGTGCATCTTTAAATACATCAACTTATTAACGTCGGATAATCAAGACGAAAATGCGCACGCGAGTGATCACGAATCAACGAATCGGAATACACAAAATGTCGAATCGTAGTCGTAAAATTCACTTGGCCTCTCGCGCGTATTTTGTTACTCCCTTTCTCAGATCCAGCACCTCGCCGATATATAATTATAAATCCGCTCGAGTGAACGAACTGCATCATCGCTCAGAGATTATATGTATACACGTTACACTCGCTGGTTATGCACCGAGACCGAGAGAGACAGAAAGTAAGTTTCAGGAAAATAGTTCCAAATGGGAAGCCATTAATTTTACTCATCCGTGTGCCAGGCCCGCTTTGTAACTCGCGGCTCTGCGGGTAATAACGAAAGCGAAACGATATGAGAAAAGTTGAAATACCTGGGCGCGGACTAGCCTACGTAGCTGTAGTGTATCATGTGCACGACTTGCGTATGTGCGCGGTGCGGTACGCGAGTTTTCGGGAGCCTCGCGTTCGTTGCTCCAACCGACGTCTGCACTGCACGCGTATAAAGTCTCTCCGACTGCTCTGCTGATGCTCTTTTTGTGATGGGATGTGGAGGTTGATCGCGTGCCCAATACTGTATCGTATCTCTGTGTCGTAGATGATCAGTCGTGCATCCTTTTCCTTTGCTTGTGCCTGTTTACCGAGCGCAAATTGTGCATTCGCAAGTCTAGGCAAATCTTTTTACTTTTTTACTTTATCGAATAATTCATATTAATTTTCTATCTCTATCTGTTTTTATTCCGAGCCATCCTCTTTGCTCAAGTATTTTTTGTCTCCTTTTATTATAGTTTCTTAGGAATCTACTCAATCCTCGATGCAAAAGGTAAAAAACAAACGTATCGATAAAATTTTTAAATCTTGCAGAAATAACGATAAATTGGTAGCATAAATTAGTACATCATTAAAAATTATTATTTCTATCCGTAACAAACTGAGACATTGAAATACGGAACGCGCGTCATACAGATTTCGACCTTTTACTACTTGGCTCTCGCTGCTTTATCATCCTCCTTTCGAAAAGCCGCACGAAAAAAGCCTCATTAAATGCATCATCCCGCAAGCGCAGACTCGCTTCCACGCGCTCCCAAGAACGCAGCCGCAACGAAAGGGAATTACGCGAGGCTGAATGAGCGAAAGAGAGAGAAAAAAAGACAGGACCGAAGACTCTCAAAAGAGAGTGAGAGAGAGAGAGAGAGAGAGAGAGAGGGAGGAGACGCAAGGAGGCCGGCGCATCAGAGTTCATAAGTGGTGGTTCGCCGGAGTCGCGGTGAGGCTCGGCATGTACGTCGACTGGTGGGCCCCGGCGTCGTCGCTGCCCACTTAACGCTCAGTCAATTTGCGTAATGAAGCAGTGCAGGAGTCGCCGCCGCCGCCGCCGCGGGTCTCGTCCGTGTTCCTCCTAGTGGCGGGTAATAGTAGTAGAGACTATATAGGATCTATGGACTAGTGAGCCAATTACTTGGGAGAGGCTGTGCGTCTGTCCGGCCCTAACCTAACCTCCTGACCGCCCTTCTCTCTCTCTCTCTATCTCGTTGCACTGTCCCGCAGAAGGGCATCGTGAGCTACACGTAACTTGGAGATCAGAAGGAGTTGTCGACGGACGTTGTCGTAATTGCGTCACTTGACGCTCGAATCGAACGACGGACCACGAGGAGGACTACCACCCCTCACCATTGGATATCGATAGGTCATCGAGTAGAGCCTGAGGGGGATTGCTGCATCGTTATGTGTCCGACTTGTTGGCGTATACGATATAAAGCATGAAAAAGGATTTAAGGGCGAGGAAAGATTCTGCACTGCGTATATAGAGAAATTGTTAAGAATCTCTGGGAGGAGGAGGCAATTAATCGGAGAATTCAGTTTTTATGCCTGCAAGTAATCGAATTAAGGTTTTTTCTTTAATTATTTATTAAGCGTATACTCGATAAAGGGAAATGTCAGTGGTAACAGTTTTTGAAAGTTGTGCCCCGATGGGGAAAAATCTTCAAAGAAACAACTGACGGGATAAAATTGAAAAACAGTCGCTGTATTATAACTCGACTGTACAGAAGATTGTCTCGCGATATCCGTCCTGTATCTACTGGCGTATAGTTGAAATGACTTAATTCAATCTCTAACGTTTCTGTTACCGACAGCTATCTACAATTTCTCGAAATCAATACTTTGCGCCCAGAAAAATAATATTACCTTTTATATCTAGAGTAATAAAAATGTCTCTTATTGTTAGATAGATAAAAATGTGGAATTGTTTCTCTTTGCAATCGAGCACGAAAATCACAGCTCGCATAAATCATCGCGATCGGGCTTTGTTAAGCATAATAATAATAATAATAATAAAAAATGCGATCCATTCGGTTACGCCCAAAATAGCCGATGCGTCGCGCCGATTCATTTAACCGGAAGGTCGCCTCATCCTCGTCATCGGCTTCTTCCGCTCTGTGCACACACTCCTCGTCCTCTCGCGAAATTAATTCACACCGACGCAATGATATACATACACGCGCATCCGTCCTCTCCCATCTTTTTCCCTTTGATTTTTCAAGCCCGCTCGGGTCTTCCTTCCCGCCATATCCCCCATAATCCGAGCATAGTCCAATACTTTTGGGAAAAAAGTTGCTAGCATGGCGATCGCGGCTATATACATATATACAGCAGAGGCCAATCAGTATAGACGATAGCCAACCGAGTGCCTCGGGTGCAATCACGTTCGAATTTCATTGTTTACGGAGCGCCACGCGTACAGTCACACACACACACACACACACACACGCGCGCGCGCGTGCATAGTGCGAGTAGTGTGCGAGGGCACGCGAGTTGGCGCATTAATTAATGTGTCGACGCTCATATACACACGATTAGCATTATTAATGCTCGGCGAACCGTTCGGCCCACCACCACCGGCGACGCCGCCGCCACCACTCAGAGTTTAAAGGGGCCAGCGTCGCGAAATCCGCGGAACCAGTTTGCATGGTGTATATACGCTTCGCTAGCTGCCGCCGGGCTTTCGTGCGCCTTTTTACAAAACGCTTATGACGCGGTCGCGGTCGCAGAAAGGCAAACTTGGGCAAAAGTGGAAATAAATACGAGTGATACTTCGAATTTATATACGCTCTGATAATTTTGGCTATCGTTTAATGAGATAAAATATATCGATTTTTATCGATACATAAGTATGATTGATATTTAGAAACAGACCAGTACCTCAAAGTTTATTCAACTTTTTGCTCCAAGGGAATTTTGCAAATTGAATTTCTTTTTCACACTCTTAATAATAATAATTTAGATTTTGTTTCCTCGGAATATCTTCATTTTATTCCAATATCCGGACATCCTGTTTTTTTTTTAAGTAAAAATAAACCGAAATTTTCAATTTATTTAATAATAAATGTCTCTGACTGTTAAACTCTAAAATAACTGTATATCGCTGTATTTCATACATAATTTAATTAACGAAAAAGTTCACATTAACTGGCGACAAACATTTTCATTAAAACGACATTTTTTTCTAGTTTTAATTGCGGATTGAAATCAAAGCTAAAACCAAGTAAAAGACGAGGTGGTCTACTACCTACTATAAATATTCAAAAGAAACGTATACCTTTACATGAAAAAGAAACCTTTTTCATTCTATCCTAGACATTAGCTTAATTAGAAAAAGTGAAGTGTAAAAGTTGCTCTTTAATCAGTAGAAAAATGTATAGTTGGAAAAAAAAAGATATTTTTCCTTTTCAACCATGTAGAATCCCGCAGGTTAATCGCATTTAATGCGAAACATCAGAGAGTTACGGTTGAAGTCACACACACACAATGTTCGATAGGTGCAAGAAGAGAGCTAAATTCGATTTTCAAACTTGGGTTCGCTTATTAAAAGGCAGCAATATAATTAAATAGCTCGGTGTCTGAAACTATAGGAAGCTTAAACTCTCTCTCTCCCTTTCTCTCTCTCTCTCTCTCTCTCTTGGATAACGCGCTCACGAGAAGATAACTTGACCCACTTGAAAAGCCTGTGCCTCGCGAGATCTAATTTGAAATATGCAAGAAAATAACTGCTCCGGGAGCCAGTGCTGCAGCAAGTGCCAATTTTCTAAAATTGCATCTTTATTAGACGTCCTTATCTTAATCGCTTAAAATGACTGCTCTTGGGAAGTTCCCGGCCAGACTTATTGAGTTTGTTATAGCGGTACGGAATATCTTTATAATTAGGTATAACGGGGTTAAGAAAACAATCAATTTACTTACTCAAATGCAGTTTTACAAAAGAATTTGTAAAACTGCATTTACTGTAAATTAAGAAACTCCGCGAGTCCCGCAGTGGAGTTCGAAAATTCCGCGTAATTCAGGTGGTAAATGAGTAGGTAAGCACGAGGCAGATAGGGTGCCGAGTGTCTTTATACGCGGTGGCTTCAGAGCTGGATTTACGCACATTCTCCGAGTCTTACGTTTGTTTTCTGTATTTGTTTTTCTTAGCTCAACTTTCTGTTATACTACGACTTGAAGTAATTGTCGCCTAGGGAAAATTGTCATGTTATTTCTAATTAAAGGTTATGTACACTCGAATGGAATGCACATTCTTGTCTATAGTTGGAGCATTAAATGCCTTTGATCTGTTGCTATTAAATGGCAAGAAATTTTAAAGGCTATTGATAGAATCCCTGTTTTAAATGTGCGTCTTACCGCATCCGACTTTATCTACTTATATATAATTTAAGTAACCTATTATTAAAAACTATGCATAATCGTACATTTATCTTTATACGATTAAAATCAGCATTTCAATATAACGCGTAGTTTAGTGGACTTATTTATTTAGCAACTAAAGCATTAGAATCAATTTTAAAACTATTCGTCTCCTCCATTTTTCACCCTGACACAAAAATTCCAGTTAAAAATCACTTTTATTTTTCACAAAGCGCAAGTGACAACAACAAAATAAAATAAGATTAATCTTGTCAAACGCGCTGCAAAGTGGAGCAAAGTCGCTTCTGTCTCATCCGTTATCGTTATTGATTGCTGCTCTTAAAGCAAATTGCCGAATGTTCTACATACTTTCTGGCTTGAATCCCATTTCCAAAGGGATACGCATAGGGCAGAAATTGCAGCCGTTAACAACTCGCACACTCTAACGTTGCATTCACAGTATACATACCCTTAATCGATGTCAAAGTCAATATCAAATTACATGTAATGACACTATAAACGTCGAGTTCCCTTTCTCGGGCTTCATTTCTCCTTACATCGTCTTCGCGTACAGATACACACACACACACACACACACACAAACATATAGGCACACACAGGCCACAGCACACACGAGACACAGGAAGCGGTGAACGTCTTATTCGCACGGCAATCTAAACTTGGGCTAAGTCAATAGAAGCTTCGGATGAAGGGCTTCCGCGCGCTCGTGTTCGCCTTCTTCGATTAGTTTCTTTCCCTCTTGGCGAACGCCAACCAGAGACTCCTGGCCAACTTTCTTATCGTCTACACACAAACACATTCACCCATACACACACACGCACACGCGCACACACACTCGTACAGACGTGCATTCGTAGATGGCGCACGCGGTTTGATTTTCCTCGACTTTCATCTCCTCCCTCTCTCTCTCTCTCTCTCTCTCTCTCTCTCTCTACTTAGCAGTGCGTGCAACCGTCGGAGATTTCTCTCTCTTCTTCGTTCTTCTTCTTTTCATCTTATACGAGGGAAATAAAAGATTATCCGAGACGCGCGCTTCGAGGTATCATGTGTCGGGACACGATAAAAGCCTCGCGACGCGAGAAGAGGGGAAGAGAAGAGGTAAAGAGCGCATATAATATATACCCTCGCGGAGAAAAGAGAAGCTCGCGCGCTTTTCTTCCGCCTGCGTAATACCAGTGGTGGTTGCGATGCTGCTATTGCTGCAGTAGCAGCGTTGGGAGGAAAGAAAAGCGTCTCGCAGACTTTTCGCCGGGAGCGTGAGGAGACTTGCCGAACGTCTTGGGGTAGGCTTTTTTTTATTCATCTTTTTTTTTACCTTCCTCTCGCTTTTTCTTTATCTGTGTGTATGTAAGCGTAGATGTATAGACATCATCGTCATTAAAGACGGTTTTTTTAGAGCTGGGATATTAAGGGTACAGGAGGATGTTGAAGCGTGCGAGACAATTCGGGTTTCTCGGTTTACTTGCCATGTCAAACCATGTATAGCGGACGACAAGTGTGTAATGGCTTTTATTTCATTGCATTGCGCGAAAAATAAACAGTTATTCAATTTGCGATTTAGTTAAATCAGAATTTGCGTAAATTATTTAGAAAATTACTTGTTGGCATATATTTAAAAAAAAGAAGCAAATATATAGAATGACATTGAATTTTAATTAAGCTTTTAAAACTTCTACTCCTAGCGAAGCATTCAATCTTTTTAATTAACTGTTTTGCCACACTTTAAATAATCACTTAATTAGGTTTCGTCCATTCTTTTTAAACACTGAACTTTATCCCAATCTCGTGATCAATTAAAATTTAAAATTAGCATTGTCAGTTTAATTATTAGTTTCACTTCAACATTTTAATTTTACAACAAAGATCCAAATAAAAACTTTCTTAAAGCAATATCATCTCATGATGAGAAAGCAAAGCGGAAATGAAAACTCATTTGAAATACAGTTTAGAAAATTTAATCGTATAAAAATAAATGAATCGATTAAATAACAAAGATAGCGAATGAAGTGCAATTTATATATTATTTAAAATATCAGGAATACACGAAATATGGAGCACGTTCGTATATATATTTTTACGATTTCTTTCTCTAGCTTTATCTTAGACTAAGGTATAAAAAACTTCAATTTTAATTTTTAAGCGTGTATTCTCACATTTATTAAAATTCCTTAACAATTTTATAACATATATATATTTATATATTTATATGTATATATAATATATATTTATACAGAGTAGTTAATAAAGCATCTTTTATCATACCAACACGTAGCCCATATAAGTGTGCTGATCGATATTATTATTAATTTAATTACTCGGTAATATAAATAGCACCTTCGATAAATTAATTAGCAAAAAAAAAAAAATTCTCCCCAGCGAGGAATCGAACCTCGGTCTCCCACTTCAGATAAAGTAATTGGGCGTACTTACCACTGTACTACCAGGGACTTTCTACAGCCGTGCGTTTATCGCGAAACCAGTTCTGCAATAGGATGCGTCATTCCAGGAGTCATCCGGCCGGCATGTCGATACAGTAGATTTCTCGTACGAAACAAGACATATCTGTCCATCCGATAAAAAGCATGCAATCGTTCGAATTTTTTTTCATATTTCCATTTTATTTTAATTATTCATAATTCACTTTAAACTAAATGGTACAATGAAAGTTTCTTTTATATGTACATACATATTCCTTTAATATCGATGTTCGCAATAATAACATTTAATTATTGTTTGTTTCTTTAAAAACATGTTCAACTCGATATATTTTGTAAAAAAAATACTAATTGTTTTATAAAAAAAAGAGCAAATTGATATAAATAAAAATAAATTGTCTAATTTATCATTAACCAAAATCAAAATATAACTTAAATTGACTCTCAGGTTTAATCGTACATTGATTTAATTAAACCAAACCTCAATAATATCTACTGTGAAAATAAATTAAATAGATGTAAAAAAAGTTTTCTACATGCACTGCATGATCGATAACAAATCCATAACACTTTATCTCAGGAAGTGCCGCCATCTATAGATTATCGGAACAACCACATTCTTATTTGTATAATAAAAATAAGATATATTATATTAAATGTAAAACGTATTTGCTTACTATTATAATAGTGTCAGAAACTTGGTATTATGTAAGTATCTATATTAACTATCACATTTACAAAAACGTGATTTTAATAATACGAGTATATTGGTAGCAGTCTTATCAATTAATGTTATCAAAACCTTTTAATTTCGTACAAATAAGTAATTAAAAATAAAAATTTCAATTGAAATCAATATAAAGTGGCATCTATTATGAGTAATTATAGCAATTACGCAGTCGAGCGCAAAGCAATCTAAAAGTTCGTATAAGCAAATGGTGATTCACTACCGATAATAGCATTACCTACATATAAGGCTGATTACTTCAGCAGACTATGTATTTCATAAAATAAAAAATTTTAATATTGCTTTCAATAAAAACCAAATTTTTATTCTTTTCTAAAAAAAAGTCGTTATTATAGGATTCACGAGAACAATTCTGTAATTGACCACAAATAAAACAATACTAACGATCCGACCAGAAATCAATTCAGTCTATACCGGACTAGGGCTTGATCACTTATATAACGATAATCCTATCAGATAATGATCACGCAAACCAACTTTAGCCTGAAGTAAGTTTATACTGATTGCTCCATGACCAAAGCCCTAATATAATTTCATATGTGTTGTACTCACAACCTGTATACGATTTTATACTATAAATTAATATATGTATGCTTATGTATAGACGATTAATTAAGTTTAATTAAGTAATTAATTTAATTTTTATGTAACACAGACTATAAAAATTTTAATTTCACGCGGGTGCTGTATCGTTAGTGGGATACTGTAAATGAACATGCAAAACAAATTACAAAAAAATTAAATATTAAAAATTGAACGTAAAATGTCTGAAATGATAATTATCGGTAACTATACTCGTCCGACTACTCTAGCAGCATATACGTGCTGTAAATTTAGCTAAGCAACTAGTAACTAATGTAAAACAAAAAAGGCATTAAAAAATGCATTTGAATCTGGAAAATTAAAGGGACGTAACATTTTATAAGTGGACCAAAAGATGAGTAAAAATGATAAAAAGACTATTAAATTTTCAACTGCATTCTTTTCTAAGCTACAAGATCAAGTTGCAAGCACTATTAAAGCAAAGACAAGTGCAACTACTAAGAATAAAAAATCAGAACACAGTTTCTGCTGTTAAATTATATTAACAAAGGCCTACTCGTCCAGTTAGGCCCTGGGCTGAATAATCATTGGACCTATAACGGTAATGAGTAAATACTGATCAGGGCCTGATTTCAAACCTACTTGTTTTTCTGTTCGGACGTAAAAGCTCAAACGATTACGTGTAGGATAAGGTTTCGGGCTCGATACACGCTATCACACGCCAAAGTAAGAGAGTACAAGGAAAGCAAAAGAGCAAGTAAAACGATAAAAGAAAATTAATAATGAGCCCTCAGCTCGTTTTATACGCACCGGCGATCAAGCTCCCAATATCCTTAATTTACTTACAGCTCTCCGGAGGCTCTCTCTCTCTCTCTCTCTCTCTCTCTCGGGAGGGCGCATGACGCGCACGACTGCAACGAACTGCGAACTGCAGGCGGCAGGAGCCACCGGCGAGAGAAGACATCGGACCGTATAGAAAATACGAGAGAAAGAGAGAGAGAGAGAGAGAGAGAGAGAGAGAGAGAGAGCGCACAGTAGCTCGGCAGCTGTGCAAAGAATAAAAGAGCGTGATTTCGCCCTTTGTGTGCTGCTGAGGTAAGTCTTGTGCGAATTGAAGCTCCGCTCTACCCTCGCTGATTTTCTCCTTTGGTTTACGCCGCCACGGAAACGTGCTCGCACCGCCAAGCAAGAGAGAAAACGACTTGGTTCGACTACATCCTACATGTCTCTCACTCTATGCTGTCTATGTGTGCCTATTTGTGTGCGCGTGTGTGTGTGTGTGTGTGTGTGTGTGGATGGATGGGTGCAGGGCTGGCTCATATCCTCCGCAGCGTTTACAGCGATGAAGCGGTACGTGCATATACGCACATGGGGCAGGAGCCTCGTGCGGATGGACGAGGAGTGGCGGAAAGAGACGCGCGAGTCAAAGCGAGCAAGAAGACGGAAAATCTTACTGTACATGCCGGAAAAATCGCGCTACGGATTGCTTGCGAGAGAACTCGCCCTTGTACGCAGCTCGGACTGGAACATATGCGAACTGTGTGTATAAACATGGCTTTGTGCGCGAGAGATTAACGATGCGGTGCGCAATACATCAGCTGTATAAAGCAATGGAAATACGTGGACTATGAAAAATTTGGTTTATAAAGAAATAGTTTTACATTTTTTTTTCATTTTTTTCCTTCAGGTTCTGCGTAAGCTTGTATTCCTGTTTGGAGCGCAGAAAGATATTGGGATGAAAAAAATTGGATCCTCGACGTACTTGAAAGGAAAAATTGAAGAAGATGTAACGAAAGTTTGGGCGTCTTGCTATACTCAACATGTACGTACTTGCATATTATTTATAATGTCTTTGTTGATATCACTATTTATAAATATTGATTTAAGTTATACCTATAAGTCTATTGTTCTTTAACGTATAATGTAGAATTTAATTGGTGCTATATTCGCAATAACGAAACAGAATAAAAAGAATCATCAGCGATGATCAAAAATCCAGAGAAGAATAAAAGGAAAAAAAGACAGTAAAAGAGGAGTGTAAAGCTCCTTTCGGCGATGCGAAACTGCCTACCCAGCTCGAACGTGCAAAGGTGACTTAATCTTGTACCAACTCATCGCTAACGAAAGTACCACATTTTCGTACACGACATTTCTTTTACATCAAATTTAATTATAAGATAAACTTCCACATAAAATTTTAAGACCATAAGCTTACCTTTAATTTCTGTTCATCGTGACTAAAAAAGTACCAGTATAAATAATAAAAATGTTTTATTTTAAAAAATTCTTCAGCTTTAGACATTACATTGTTGAGTAACTATTGAGCGACAGAAGATAATTTAAATTTCTTGTTTGTATAGTTGTAGAATAACAAAACATTTTTCAGCTATATGTCAATTATAATACTATAATGTAAGTAATAAAAATAAAAAAAAAATACAAAAATACTCTGTGACGAAGCAATAACAAAGGTATTATGTTGTAGAAATCTCGCACATACGAGGAAATATCAAATATTGCAAAAGAAATTTTAAGCCCAAACGAAATGAGAGTGAGAGAAGTTCTGGCATTCGATATAACAACTGCAAAAGCACGTAGCTAAGCATTTATTCGAGAATATCCTATTGATCTTGACCAGAGAGAGAGAGAGAGAAATTTAAAGAAGAAGAAGAAGTAGAAGAAGGCCGAGCCAGCTAAACCGCTTTGCTATACTGCCGAGACCTTCTTGCATCCTTGTCACGTACACACGCTGGACCAACTAGACGGCGTTCCGCCAAAAACCTGCAATTTCGATTTTTCCAAGATTTTCACCCTTTTTTCTGAACTTCGCCACTACGCCTTTATACGTATTCGACTATTTATTATGCCCGAATTAATGCAAATGTATAATCATATACCTATTCCATTCGCATTTAGTTTCAACAAAATAAGGTTTGTCATTTCTTTAAAGAATCACATTTATTTCTTATCAGAAAATAATTTTCATAAAATTTATCGTGAATAAATATTACAAAACTTGAAATGAAACAAAATAGGTAAATCGAATAAGTTTAATTATAATCATTACTTCAAAAAATTCTACCGCTATACAGAAAGAAAAGATACCGAATAAGCTGTAGAGTTTTTGGGACATAGAAAAAGTACAAAAATAAATGATAATAAAAAGCAGAAAGCGACCCGAAAATTTCGCGCAGAGCAATCGTGAATGAACAGAGGAGCGAGAGAGAGAGAGAGAAAAAGAAAGAAAAAGAGTGCGAGTACTTTTTGCAGGCTCGTTTGCCATTCAAATGCAATCGCTCGTATATCCCGTGATTCGGCCCCTCTATTTATTTACCCTACTAATGAAAACACTGGGGCCAGGCATTTGCCTCTCTCGATCTATACACGTAATATTTGCCGTTGCATGATTACGCACACCGGCATATGGTATATATATATGTATACACGCGCGTATGTAGCGGTTATGACGTTTGCTATACCCCCGGTGTACATATCCACCTCTACATACGTACACGGTGTAACGCGCGTTACACGCTGATAACGTACTCCTCTCGATCCTAGACAATACTCGTGTTCATGCGTGTGTGTGGGGGGGGGGTGTACAGTTTAGTCAGCTGATAGGCGCGCAACGGGGAAATCGGCACCGAAGGCCTCGGGCTGCGCTTACAACAAGGCCTGCGCCTCCGACGTTGTTGCATCAAACTGTCCGCGGCAGAAGCCTATACCCCCTCGATTGCCCATCGCGTATCCGTGATTTCGTTGTGTCTGTCGTTTAATGTTGGATATCGCTATATTAAATACGTCCGGTATATCAGGTGCATACTGCCAAGATTATTCATTGATCAATTCGCGTGCGCCAATCCGAGATATATGCATTTAACAGGTATATCGTGATATCGACAAACAAAATATTGAAATAACGCTTTATTGAAAGTTACAATGGCAGCTGTTGATAAATGTAATATAGGATGTTTTTGGACAGTTCTATAGCTTATTTCTATAAATTAATATTTGTTTATATGAAACTTGAAAATATTATAAGCTGCAGATCTTTGAGTTTGCACTAGACGTCGTTACAGTTTTTTAACTTAAATTACTAGGAAGCGATAGAGTTTGTTGCTCGGCAAACTTTTCCCGAGACGCGCATCTGCAAAAGTTTTTTTTTCTTTTTTTTTTTGCCAATTGTAAAGAAACGAAACTTCGCCAAGTATTTCGAAGTCGCAACTTCAGCTTCATCCCGGCAATTTACAAAACTAAATTATGTGAAAATGGCCGAGTGAAGCTGTAAGTGCATCCGAGCTTACAAAAAAAATTTCTTTCCGCGTTACACCGTCCCCCACGAAATGCTAAACAAAACAGTAAAAGTCACGCGCTACTTATGCATTTTGTGCACAGAATGAGATTCAACGCAAATAAATATTTAACATTATGGGGCTTGAGAAATAAATTACCGCGCGTCATTTGTCAATACCGATATTTATACAAAAGCTCGGATCGAATGCGAGACGAGGCGAAACGCGCTATCCTATGGGGCGAATGAAAAATGAAACGCGATTTTCCATCGGTTACGATATAAACACAGAAATGGCGAGGTTTTGCAATATTCTTTATAAACGTTCATTATTTCACGCATAAACTACATTTGACATTCGCATAAAATTAAATGTGTTGATCGCGACCCGTGAGTAAACAAGTATAAAACAAATTATAAAATTCCACCTGGCTACGGGGGTTTGGTAGGCGCGGCGACTCGCGATAACAAATAATTGATATGTATAGCGCATTATTTTGAATAATTCAAACTTTAATGAAATAAAACATGGGGGAAGCGTAGCTCGGTTCAGCGCGTCGAATTCAATATATAAATGTGCTATTGTGTGTGCGATGCGAGACGGGCGGAAAGTTCGTCAATATTTCGTCATTCCTAACAAGCGAAATTTGCGCGAGCGCGTGCAATGAGTCTTTAACCTGGATGAATGGGGATGGAAGCGTCGCGTATACGCGTAGTCGTACCGCCTCGCGATGAAACTTTTATTACAAAATTTAAAAAGCAAACTCGGCGAGCATCGAGTATTCGATGCGATATACGGGTGCACAAATAAACAAGCGTTTTTTTCACAAACTGAATAAAACGATCGCGAAGCTCTGATTGCTTGGGAAGAAAAGATTTCCTCTGTTATTATTTGGAATGCAACACCTACATGTGAAATTTCAAGGAAGAATATTTAAAGACATTTTTTTTACGGTCAATGATTAAGGAATAAAATTGTTTCGCTCTTTATTAAGTAGTTTTTCTTTTCAGGATTTTTTCCGTTTCAGTCGATAAAACAATAATGCGCGTCCACGCACATTAAATGAAACCTAATCCATTGATCGAGTAAACTAGAAAACTAGCCGAACGCACTGAACGTTATTACCAGAAAACGATTTAAAAATGATTTCGTCATCGATCAAGATCCACATTTAACCAAGTCGACTTTAATAAAATAGTCTGGCCAGCATCTCGCTAGTCTCCATCAAAGAATCTCTCTCTAATACACCTCTCGATGCGGACTCTCTCGCACGGCGCAACTCGTCACGCCATTCAAATCCGGAAATTTTTAGCCTCTCGCAGCAGCGCCCACGAGTGTGCAGAATCGTCCGTGCCACTCAAAGTAGTCGCTCCGCGCACACGCCCACACAACTACGCATAATAACAGACACTTGCCATTTCGCCGTGCCGCGCATGCAGCGAAGCTATACTGAGCAAGAGAGAGAGAGAGAGAGAGAGAGAGGGTGAGTGTAAGCGCGGACAGAATACGAGATAAATTCAGCCGCAAATCAAGGGGGAGAGAGAGAGAGAGAGAGGCCATGGGCTTGACTGGCAATCAGCGATACTGTCGATCAATCATTAGCGTAGTCACTAATTAAAAGCGGAATTCGCGAGAATGAACCGGCAATGAACACTTGACCGGTTCTGCCTCTATCTCTACCTCTCTCTATCCCTCTCTCTCTCTATCCCTCTCTCTTGCTCTACGGCTAGCTCGCCATCATGCACCATCAAGTACCCCCGCGCTGCGAATTTCCCGCGCATTTTGCCTCGTATGCATAGAGAGAGGCCCGGTGACCGCGACGGCAGGGGGTCTCTCTGCACGGTACACCTCGCTCGTATATGCCTATATAGTTAGATCGGCCGCCGCGCGAACTACGCACACGTGTGTACCCTCGTCATTTTCCGCCCACCCTTTACACCCGCACACAGGGACACACGGGGACACGGTTCCCGCACCCCCGGGCCAGAGGCGAGTCCTTGGCGAAGAGGCCAAAATTTCGGCCCCCCTCTGCAATTTCGATTCAGTTCGCGGATGCGCCGCCACCGCGCCGATACCGTGCGCTCTGTAATTTGATCAATTAACGCCGTCCTCGGTGCGCATTAGCGCGCGACCTCCCCCTCGTCCCTCTTCCCCTCTACTGCGTACACTCGGTGCCTTCCCATAGCTCCTGACCCATCCTCTGACCTACCCGTTAACCTACCATCTCTTTGCCCCCGCTGCCGCTGCTGTGTACAGTAATGGCTCCGCCGCCACCGAATTTTCGCATCTCGGCAGCCGGCCAGCCCTCGCTCTATCTCTCTCTCTCTCTCTCTGACTCTCTCTCTGACTCTCTGGGGAAAAGACCCGCGAGATGGAGAACCGGAGAACGCGAGTAGCCTTGCCCTCCTACGTGTCCGTGTTGATTTGACGAGGGTAACTTTTATGTGGCACCTCGTATTTCAAAGGGAACGAAAATATATATAAAAGTGTATATAAGTTTTCATCGGTCCTTTTTATTTCTTCCCGTTGCCGCCGCATGTTCGGCCCGACGTGTAATTCATTCTGGTAATTAGTCGGGGGATGTGCCGCGAATGTGAGAGAGCATTGATCAAAGGGTAAGAAGTGACAGACCCGGGTCAATACGGCTGCACCGATGCTTGTGTACACCCTAGCTTTGTACATGCCCCGTACGATAAAAATATACAAGTTTTTCTTCGTGTAAGGTGCGAACCGAATGCTATAGATATAGTTATTTTTCTATATTTATAAATTGCGATGATTCAAGTTCTCTCGCGGGCCTCGCGAAAACTATACTCAACGATGCATGATTGGTAAATTGATGAGAGTGGTGTAAATGTCAGACATATACAAAGCCAACGAAGTTTTAAACACAAAGTGTAATTGAGCTCGCGTAACAGTCACGAGTTTCCAAGCCCGATGAGAAAGGTGTACATACGTTTTTATAACTTCGAAACGTCGCAAAGTTACAGTAATTGGAACGTTAACCTCAAGTTTTTGATAACTTTTTCTATTTTTCTGAAGCGCGACGATGAAAAACAGGAAGAGAGTACAGGATTATTAAGGCTAAATTCAGACGTACACACTTTACAAGCAATTTTAGAAAATCGAGAAAATAATAGGTCCATACTGCATCTAAATTGTCGAAGATATATAGCAACATATCGCAATAAATTCGACAGTCTTCTGACTAATAATCTTACCTCGAGTATAAACAAAACATTATATAACCATCCTCTATTAAAATTATTACTTCTTGTTTTCGGAGCAAACCAACCGCTATAAATTAACTCTTATTCACTGACCTCAGCCAAAGATTAACACACTTAATCACACAACTCCTAAAAGAAAAGAACATATTACGAGGTGAGCATTAATTCCATCTGTATCCCCAGTTCCGTTTAAAGGTACATTCGGTGCATCCACATCCAGGCGCGCTTACAGTAAGGCTCGTGGAGCGAGCAAATCACTCGCTCGGTGGTGCCGGTATGGCATTATATAATTGAATTATTCATGCACATCTGCGACAAGCGATTCTACATAACGGTACATATAGAGGGGCTTAAGAACCGAAGGCCGAGAGAGAGAGAGAGAGAGAGAGAGAGCTGCGTACCACTCGACGTATATTCCGGTCCGTTAATGCGTCCAAGTATACGCATGCCGTTTTGATTTGATCGCCGGTGCAGGCCGCATAGCTTGCTGACCGGCCCGCACTACTACGCGGCTAAATTGTTGCTCCAATGACATTAGCGGGATGATTAAGTCTATTGGACGTAGTGATGCGTTTGAACGCGCGCCTATACGAATAGCTGCGTTATTATTCCTGGAGTTATGCGAAAGTATAGTGGAGCGTTTTGGGGATCAGGATGGAGCTTTCATTTATCGAGTATAAGTATAGTACTGACTGTCCATTTTCTTATTTTCATTCATTACCATTACAAAAATATTCAAATTCATATTTTTTTTTTTATTTTTAATTTAAATCTTTCTTCTACTGCTTCACGGATTGATTTATATATTTCGGATCTTAATTTTTTTTCTAAGACCTTTGATCTCATCCAAAATCTGACTCTTCATTTTAAAAGTGCTACTTATATATGTCACTTCTAATAGTACACTAAAACCTTTCTTCGCCAAGTATTTGCTTTAAAACTCATATCTGTAGTATACCAGATTCTCTTCATTCAGCCTATACATCCAATGCATCTTTAACCCAGTGTATACAAGTCCAAAGAATGTATAACACACACAGTGCTCAGACTGACAATGTATATACGGCGAGCCTCGCGCCTCTCTAGCGTCTATTGATTTTCGATCCGAGTCCGTCGAGGCGCGAGAAAAGGCGCATGATTCTCTCTTTCACCCACCTACACACACAGAGAGGCAGACAGAGAGAGAGAGAGAGAAGGGTGTATACACACGGAGGAAGGTACGTATATCTTCGGGTGCATTTGTCTGGTGCGAAGAATATCGATATAAATTGGACATTAGTCGTTGGGTTATATATATATAGGGGCGAAGACTGATGGAAAATCATTCGATTGAAAAATACTTTTGCCAATTTATTATCATCGGAAAAGAATTTAACAGGAGTTAGCGCTCGTACGCGCAGTGTGTATGTGTACGAGCGTCGGAGGATTTGCCGCGAAAAATTTCAGTTTTATGGGCCTGCTAGGAGGGTATATATCTTATGTGGATGCGTTAGCGGCAGTGGCAACAAAGTTTTTAACGTTTCCAAAATGTCGTTTCTTATTGATCTTATAGTTGGTCGAAATAATGTAATGTTTAAGATGTGCAAGACCGGTGATTCGATTAGCGGTAGATAAAGTCAGTTTATTTATTGATAGCTGTTAATTGATATAAATAATATAACGATATAATAGTAGAAAGCGGGGCAAGGATTCGAATGTAAGCTAGAGATTTACGCGCTACAAAGTTGGAAAATAATTATATTTATAATACAATACCGTATAACAATCAATTACTAGATTAATAAAGACAACAAAAGCTTTTCTGTATTTTTCCAAATGCTCGTATATCATCATTGAATTTTTACACACCTGCAATTTATTTGCTGAAAGATATTACAAAATCGAGCGTCTAACTAATTAACACTGCATGCATCAGCAAGGCCGCGCCTACTGCAGTCCTCAAGGAGAGAATGCTTTTAGCTCGACTCGTCTCTCTCGCAACGGCAGAGTAGTGCCTCTGCACTATCCAAATTAAAAATGCCCGAGAAAAATCTTTGCTGCTCCTCGGTCCCCTTTTGAGCATATTAATCGCGAGAGAGTAAGTGAGGGAAGATGAGAGAAAATATCGTGGAAACAAAACTAAAACGGTGGCTTATTCAGAAAAGAAGAAAAACTCTAAATTGGTCGGTTGTTGCCGGGCCGTATAGTCAATATACGTTTTACAGCCACAAATATCCACCACGTGATGAGCTATTCTTTTAATTTTCTTTACAACGATATATTATAAAGTAATTCAGAATCTGCTTGGGACAAAAGCATATTTTATTCTTTCTAAATTGCCGACGATACGATATAAATTTAAAAGTAAATGAATCGAAGTATAGAATCTCCTAAAATCCTCCATCATATCTATGGAATCGATAATTATCAAACTGCACCCGTATATCTCCGCGTACATTCATTAAAGCCGAGAGCAAAAGAGCTTTATCATAAATCGAGCGAAAAATCACGTATATATACACATCTACAGGGCATCTCGTTCCTCTCTCGCTCGCGAATACCGGAAACACGTAGTGGCCAGTATTTACACCTTTCCCTCGCTCGTTTTCTTTCGCTCTCTCCTCCTTCTCCTCCAGCAGCAGCAGCAGCAGCAGCAGCCAGTTCTGACGGCTGCAGCAGCAGCAGCAGCAGGGGGAGGAGATCGCGCGCGCTAACGAACCGCTCGGCTGCGCTGCCAAGCATCGCCAATCCCGAAGATCCTTCTGTTTCTCTTAGCAATTAGGCTCTCCGACGCGCCAGGCTGTATATCTTCCACGAGACGTCCATATATATATATATATATACATCTCTCTCACGTCCTCCATCTCTCTTTATCCCCCGCGAGAGATTATGTATGTATACGCGCAGTGGCGGGTCGTAGCTCCTTCGCGGCCGTCAGCTGTGCCGAGCGCGCGCAAAAGTAAATTTCCCGCGTCCTCGTCGCATTTCCCCGTTGCATTTTGATGAGCCGCGAAATAGGACACGACTCTGCGAAAAACAAAGAGAAAAAGAGAGACAGAGCGAGAGAGAGAGAGAGAGAGAGAGAGAGATGGGACGGGGGCCCTAACAAAGTTTTCGCTAATGCAAGCTAAAGTACCGGATGCGAATCTCTCTTCCGCTGTATAACAGAGATGCGTAACGCCTTGCATTATGGAGCGTGTAGAGGTAAAAGTGTCGCATGTATATGGAATAATTAGCGCATGCGGCGGCGAGATTTTCGATTACTTGCAGCCTGTTTTGGCTTGGAATGATGCTGCTGCTGCTGGCTGAATTTTACGCCTTTACGCCGCGTGTGTGCGTTGTCGCGAGTCTTTTAATAAATGCAGTTAAGTCGTATGTGGAGTGTAGCGCGTGCGTCGAGAGTTTCATTCGGCGACGTGTGACTTTTGCGCGTATATAGGTTACTTTACGAGAGTTGTGGATGTCAGGGATGGTCTATTTGCAGGATCGGTCAAGCGTTTCGACCGTGCGGAGATGGGTATAATGAGAATGTTGCGAGAAAGAGGTTTTTCGCGTTTCACCTGAATCATTGGTGTTATTGCGTCTGCGATGCCGCGTATACAAAACGCGCTAAGTACCATTTGACTCATTCGTTATATTCTTCTTTGACATTCCAAACCGACGTACCAAATCTAATCGTAGAAAAAGCTCGCATAGGCGAAAACACGAATCATACACATGTGTATATACGCATAAAATGCAAAGTAGCCATGATCCGTCGGCGTTAACAATCCCCCGAACGGCAAGAGAGTATTTCGAGTCGCAGAGGGCATCACTACTACCCACTCCGAGTATATAGATAATGGCCGGGTTGTAGGTAGCAAGACTTGGGCCACCCCATCCCACCCGGTTCTCAACTCGCCGTGTATACACACCGATCGAGCGCGGCAATACAGCGAATAGAACCTATACATATATCCACTCCTCCCCCCCCCCCCCCCCCCCCCCC
>UELU01118765.1:0-10192 GCA_900490025.1 Megastigmus dorsalis | reverse complement strand
CCTGTAAGCACAAGTAAGCGCAGCAGCGCATTCGAGCCCGTCGAAGATGAAGCCGAGGATACTCGCGAGATAGACCCTCCGCAAGAGCAAGAGCAAGAGGGAGAGGGAGAGAAAGGCAAGGGTGACAAATCAATGGGCTAGGGGGTACAGCCTGGGGAGTATATATAGCTGGAGAGAGAATCGCTGGGCATATGAGCGCTTGCCTCTCTCCCTCTCTCGCTCTCTCGCTCTCCTATCTTATCAAGGCATTATTCAACGAAGAGAGCGACGGTGTAGGGTCGACAGAGGAGAGCGAGTGAGAGAGAGAGTGAACGGGCGGTCCCGGGCTGTTCAGGACTCTAACTGCTTGCATTTGCATAAATCCATAGATCTTGCGAGAGGCTGCCGGTGCCGTTGCTGCCGCTACTACTGCTGTTGCTGTGTGCGTGTGTGTGTGCTACTGGCCCGGTGTCTATCCATCTCTGGATGCATGCATACAGCAAATTACACTCCTCTCCCTCTCGCTTGCGCAGTTCGCGCGGCCGATGCAGCAGCAGCAGCAGCAGCAGCAGCAGCAGCAGTAGTAGCCTCTCCCTTTCCCCGCTGCCGCCACTGCCACTGCTGCTGCTGTACCGCACACCGGACGCCTCCTTCGCGTACTCTCCGTTATGTGCGGCTTGGCCTGTATTTGCCTCTTTCGCTCTCCTCTGATCGATCCCTTGTACGCTCTATATGGCAGTATAGCGGCTTATACGTATACGCACCGGCCTTTCCACCTCTGCTTTCTGACTTGTATGCATGCATGTGCGTTGGTCCGAGCCTTTCATGCGAGTCGATTGTACGCGTCGAAGGCGGGTAACGTGATCCCCCTTACGTCGCCTCTGCTCTGTCTCCATCTCTCCCTCTCTCTCTCTCTCTCTCTCTCTCTATGCTCCATTGGTCGCGTTATCATTATTCCGCGGAGTGTGTAGGTGTAATAGCGCTTGCTTTGCTGGGCCGATCGAGTTTTAATTTCGATGGATGATCGGTTGATGTTGGGGAACCAGTTGAGATTGGGGTACAAGGTATGGTTTTGGACAATAGTGGAGGACGAGTTGATGGGTGGTATGAAGATGAAAATAGCACATGATATGATTAGTTCCAAAAATTATAGATATTTTGGTGGAAGTAGCTCAAGTTATATAGTAATTAAATATAGAAAAATAAAGTGGTGATTAAGCTATTATGGTTAGAACAAGCGATAGAAAATTTGGTAGTAATTTTATTAGCATGTGTAGTACATATGTTCAGTACATAAGACATAATTTTGTCATCTTGAAAATGCTCTTATCTGTAATAATGCACATGCAGTTAATAATGCATACATATATAAATTTAAACATTTTCCATACAAAAGAAAGGGGAACAAAACATGATCATTCAATTTTTTTTTATTGAATCTACCAAGCATAACAACTAAAATCATATTAATCCTTTTATTTCTCCGCTTCCGCACTTCAGCGCGCGTTAGCTTTCCCCCCTCCCCTCCCATCCATTTTTCGCGAAGTTTATCGAACTGGAATAAGTATAAAATACGTTTGACTCACGTTTACTCTTTGTGTGTGTGTGTGTGTGTGTGGGTAAAAGCGAACGAACGCGGCGCATACAGCTGTGAGTAATATCGTTTGGTTTCGTCGTGTGCCGGGAGTGCACACGCGGGAAGCTCCGCACCACCACTACCACTCGTCGATTCTCTCTCGTCGTGTCTCTCTCCGCGGCGGACGCGCGCGCGTGAGCGACGTTTTCTGTCAAACACAGCAGAGAGAGAGAGAGAGAGAGAACGGCTGCCGCTGCTGCTTTGCTTCGTTCTCTCTCTCTCTCTCTCTCTTTCGTGTTTTGCAAGAGCGAAAGAGACGCGGGAATTCCGCGTTGTACATACATAATATAAATTTTGTTTTTTATTAATTATGGTTAATAATAAAATACTTCCATAGTAAATGAATAAATTCCCCTCCTATCCCAGTTGCCTGTACATTCGCGTGTGCAAAGTAAATACACGCGTGCGCGGCAATCGGGTGAAATGATAAAAATCGGCTCTCAGTTGCCGACAGCAATGCGATACAACGTTAATCAAAGTAATTATCGATTTTATAGAATAATGGAAATTGCGCGCGTGACTGTATATAATAATTGTCTATAACCTCTGAATGTACATAAGTGTAAATGGGTGTATCGTTACACTCGAACGCGCGCGATTGTATTTATAAAGCAATCAAATGAACCGAAGGAGAAATTTTCGGGAAAACCGCACGCGCACCATGCTATATATTTCTTTTTGTCTCCCCGCTCTAGCCGCTGGAGAGACTGTACGACCGCAGACATTGATTAATCGTAAAAATAAAGATGATCCCATCTACTGGTAAGGTAAGAAAATGTCGTTAATCACAGTCAATCTTTTTTATAACCCTACGCCCGGTGTAGCTTACTATCTCTTCCTCCTCTCGCGGTTCGCCTTCCACTCTTCATATCAAAGGAACTTTGAGGCGGATGAGGAGAAAAAAAGGATACAAAATTCCATCCTGTGCATAGTCGCCTTAATTTAGAGAGCGCAAGACGCCCTGCCTGGCCTGCACTAGAGGAACTTATCAAACTTTTCAATCACATATTAATAAGCAGCTGCGCCTTACGCTCTAATCAATAGAAAAAGCCATTCTGACGAAGAGGGAACTCTAACATTTTTTTCTAGAATAAAATAGGTAAGTGTGGAACTTGTAATATTATTTGTAGAACATGGGAAATTCAAAATAAATATTTGATTTGAAACGAATTCGACAAGTCATCCGGCGGAAAAGATGAATTCAAAGTTTGGTTCATTCGGTACTTTTTTTCAAGCTGCAAAGAACTAAAAGTCTTTCATTTAATTCTTAAGTAGGTAAGTAACTTTTAGAGTGCTTCGTTGGCGTAGTAAGTAAAATATAAGCAGCCTTTCATCATTTATTATTACGTTTATGGAGTATAACATAATCTATCAGAAACACCGAAATTGGCTGAAATCATAAACATTTATCCAATCTCTGTAGCAATACATTATAGTTCCTATTTTATGACTGAATAGATGTTACGCATATAAATTTACAATTGTGATTCAGCGGCCCCATAACTAATTTTTATAGATTTCATAAATTCAACAATAGCGTTTAATGTAACTAAATCTGATTCGTTGTTAATAAAGTAATTTAAATACTTCTTCGAAAATTTCTTGTGTATGTTTATGCTCTCTGTGCAAATAAAGTTAAATGAAATATTGGGGTCATAAATCGAAAAAACCAGCTGGAAACCATATTTATTATCCTCGTCTATAGTGTTATTACCCATTACGTTTACCTTCGCATTTTACTATTGAGTAATAAAAATTTTAAGCAACACAGTAATGTAAAGTAATTATATACAGTTAATTAGGTATATTTGTACGAACCAGGTGTGGCCTGTCAACTTACTTAATACCACTTTGACTAATTCCGTTCGAAGATTACGTGATTTAAACCTTTTTTTCAATATTTTTATTCTCTAATAATAAAAATTCGCTTTGTAAAATATCATAATTTTTTTTGTAATTATGAATAAATGTTAGTACTCATTTGTTTATACTTTTAAAATTGCATCGTTGCCACCTTAGAGAAGAGAAAAAATAGATTACAATTATATATGCTTTCATTAAAAATGTAGGTGTAAGGAAATTTGAAATTCAAAAAAAGTGTATGTAATAATAATAAAGTTTTATTTTTCCATGTATACATTCTCATTTCCTTTTATATTGCACCGTATTACAGAACACTTTTGCGTGGCCTGTACATTATATTTTATACTTATACTTTATTTATAATTATAATAGAAAAAAATGAATGTTTATACAATAATTAAAGTATAAAATTAACTTTACTATATTTTACAAAATTAAAAAAAAGTTTTTTTACAATTTCAGTCAGAAAAATTTAAAAGATTGCTTTGTTTGAGCAGAACAAACTATTTAATTTAATTAACAAATACTAATTGTTAAAAAAAATAAAATATTTATTTACATAGTGAAACCAATAAAAGTTCATAGCCATATTTCTCCTCTATATGTAGTAATAAACTATTTAATATTATACAAGATGAATTTTATAAGATATTTTAGTGAAAAATCTTCAAAAACAGTTTTAAATTTCAAATAAAATAAGGGTATCGAAATGAAGAATGTTTTATTTAATTATTGTTAAAATCATTAATTGATTATTAATGATTAATTAATACATTTAAAAAATTCAAGAATATTTTCAGTCACATTGAGTTTTCAAGTAATATAAATAATTATACATATTTAATTAGCTATGAGTATTCGATTTGTAAATAATAAAGGACTAATCATCAGTTGGTCCCACAAGCTCTTCAGCTGCCTTTTGAAGTAAATTATAAACATCCTGAATATGCTTAATTTGTGTATCAACAAGCTTTAAGTACTCCGGGTAGTTTAAGCCTTCTGGGAGTCCAGTATTTTGTGTTTTGTATGGTCTTACAGGCACCGGCGTATATCTAGCAGAATCAGCATTTTGATCATAGCATTCAATGGCTGTGTTTAAATAAAGTTCCATGAGGTCACACAAAGAGTGAAAGTCCTCCACGATTTTATTGAAATGATGAATTGGAAGACTGTCGTTATTCTTAGACTTATTTGTTGTATCTGCTAAACTGTTTTGACGTAATATTACAGCAGATGTCTTCAATACTAATGAAAGAGCTTTACGAAGAGGTCCAATGAGTAATTTCACTTTAGAGATATTATCCACTTTGTCTAGAGATCGCTGCATTGGCGTTTTTGTTGCAGGATGCGCCGGCCGATTGGGAGATGCCTCGACTTGAACTGCAGGATTAGGTGATTTGGCTTGAACCGTTTGATTCGGGTCCATACATTCAGTACCAGAATTTTCGTTAGGTTTACTCATAGTGAATAGCAGTAGATTTGACTTCAAAGAAAAGTTAATATATACTGTAAAAATAATTTTATTAGTTAAAAGATTAGTTAAATGACAAAGACTGTACTACAATGTCCTTGTAATTGATTGAAAATATAAAGCAGGCTGGATAATTACATTTATGTTTAACTACTAGTTATATTTTTTATATTTAGGATAGTTTGTAATTTGATCTAATGTTAATCCGTCTTATCATTTTTCTAATCAATTGGAAAAATAAAAATGACTGGAGATCTTAATAAGGGAAGACGTTACACCTTGTAAATAAATTGGTACAAAAATCCAATAAATCCTTGTTTCATATAAAATAAATTATCTAATAACATAATAATAATCTGTGTACCTTTCAAATATCTTTGTCGTTTTTCTTTTTATAAAACTAGCAATATTTATCGGAGGTAAACAACTACAACGAGTCTAAATTGTATCCAATATTATATTCCTCAGATAGTCACTATTCGTAACAATGCTCTCTGGCAACTGATGGGTTACGCTTGCCATATAAACAACTTGGATCGGTTCGAAACCTACCTCCCGATACCTATAATATACATATTTCGATCTGCGCCATCTAGGATCTCTATTATTCCATCTGTGATCAGTTATTAATTACAGACATCTCACACAAGCAAAACGCTTAAGTTTGTGTTTTGTATACATGCAGTTAGTCAGCGCTCTCTGCCCCTGCCTCTACCCCTGCCCATGACTCTGTTCACTACGTGTAGACGGTACACAATCATAAAATTTTGTTGGTGCGAGAATGTGCTCATAGCGAATATATAAAATTCGAAAATGTAAAGATGTTTATTTGGTATAGAAAAACACCCCATCGACACTTTTCTATAATTGTAAAATTCATTTACCTTAATTGATACACTAAACTGAATCAAACTTTCTTAATTAAAAAAATCGTGTGAATCAAAGTAAAGGTGCATTAGTTTGAATGATTTTTCTTGAACTCAAACCATAGAAAATCTTTTAAATGTAATTTGTTTGGAAGAATTATATTTATTCTTCAAAGCAATAAAGGAACTTTATATTATTGTTTCGTTTAAGAGATACAAATAAATATTTGTTAGGAAGCTTAAAAAAAAACTTTCTTTTTGATTGTTTCTACAATTATTATAACACCAAATACCGAATAATAACCTAATTTATTAAAGACAAAAATGAATTTAAAATATGGCACAATACCAGTATATTAATACTGATGTAAATAATAGCAGAGTTTGTTAACAGATTTTAAGTGACAAGAACCAGCGTATATTATCTGTATTTAAATTGAACAAATGTAAAGACCATAAGTAAGATGATCTGCTATGGTCAGAAAGGTCGGTTTTTGCATTTAACGAAATATATAAAGATAGAAATTCATTTTTGACAAAAAAACTCTGTTCGCACCTCGGTAATGAAGTTAATATTACGTGGTTCCAGCTTCATGAAATTCCATCCCCAATTCACAGAGATTTTTCTCATCATAAATTTCATTCGTAATTTCCAGTGACTTTTATCTCCGAAATGTTCGGCGATAAAAATCCACTTGTACTTCCCATTACTTACGGCGACATGTGAAATCAGTTTAGTTAGAAAATCAAACATATAGCTTATATTTGATCGATATAAATACAGCTGATTACATGCGCTCGTTTTAGTCATTTAAAATCTGTTGACAGCAATGTTTAGACTGAGGAGGACTTTATTTACAAACTCTGTTACTATTTACATCAGCGTCGATGCATAGTTATTGTGCGATATTTTAAATTGGTATTTTTAAGATTCTAAATGATTATTCATCTTGTGGTATTATACTAAATTTTAAACTGATAATATTGGCACACCAGCTAAGTTCAATAAAAATATTTATTAAGTACGGCCAAACTTATATGTTTTCGTTTCCCGAATAATATTTATCGTATCGCCGACTCGTCACGCTCTGTGACAATTTTAAAGAAATATTTGTTTTTTGGGGTCAAAGAATGATCTTTTTTTAGTTATAAATAAATGTTTTTTACATCAAATAAACAACAAGTTAAATATAAATAAAGTACCTCTTTCAATAAATTATGGAATTCAGCGAAAAACCATTTATTTTCATTGAACAAATATTTTTTTGAATATAAAACGGTTTTCAAATAAACTTATTTTTTTAATCAAACTACATTTTCCGGTATAAAACCGATAAAAACGATTTGTATAGTACAGTAGTTTCATAGAAAATAACAGTACATTTTGCAATGTTTGTGTGTAAAATAAACAAATATGCTTGAAAAAAAGATAAGTAGAGCGTAGATTAATGGCACTAAAAAACTTATGAAAAATCCGCTGATCTAAACGTAGAACGGGTCCGGCACGCGCCGACTAAAATAACGTATACGATCCGAAACAGCGTCGACAAGCAAGGCTATTAGCGGCTCGCGAATATATCCTACCGTGTCGTGCTTATTCCTCGAACCAACACATATACACACACATATTCGCAATCGTCACACAGACGGTAGATCGGGTAAAATCGGAGACTGGAAAAACGCTTCGCATCTGTTTTATCCATTAGGTGTTTTCCGAGCCGCGCGCGCGCGTTGCAGGCCTACGCTCGGCCGAGCGAACGAGAAGGGGATTAAAGCCGTTTACACGGGCGGAGGCATCGCGCGACACCGATTTTCAATTACAGGCTGATTCGCGTGACAGTCAGAGATCTCGTATATCCATGGGGGGAGGGTTGAAGAAGAGTCAAAAGCGCCGGGAGGGAGGGGAGCCAGTGGATTCGCGAGCGGGAAATTCAAAATAAATATCGCCGCTCGAACGATCATGTGCACATTCGCGCGGATTATGTGCATCTGTATGATCGATGCACGAGTGCAGACGCAATTAGTCCCTATCTCTCTCTCTCTCTCTCTCTCCCTCTCTCTCTCCCCCTCTTCAGCGCACTTTGCTTTTATAGGACTCCGGTGTATGCGCGCGTGTGGGTGAACGAAGGGATTGAGCGCGACGATAGAAAGGGAGAGATAGTCAATTTTGGCGCAGCTCTAACGTTTGACTTTTATCAAGTACAGTTTGAGCATGACTACCAATCCTAGTGACGCAGGGAAAGGATTCCCAAAGAAGAAGCTAATGGAAACGTATAAAATTGAAAAGTGGGGATAATACGTAATGGAAAATCAAAATTAATCATTTAGTGCTGCGCGACGATACCATGTAAAAGCCATGAAGGTTTTATTCCCTACGTTATGTAATATAAACACACAAGGAAAAATATTTATAGTTTGGTCTGGCACGTAACGAAAAGTCTAGAAAAACAATGATTTGAAAGCATACTCAGACATATTAACTTTTACAACATTCATGTCTGCATTTTATTTCACGATTTTATATGAAAATACAGTGTAAAAAGCTAACCTACACAGCAAAACCCATAAAACGAAATTAAAAATTATAATTTTCTCTTTTTTTTTTGTTAAAGAACGAAGAGCATGTCCCGGTATAAGGCGGAAGCTTTAAAAACATAAAAAGGATCAGTCGCAAAGGCCGCATTCGCGCTAGTCGATTTATTAACTATAGCAGTAGAGCGCGGGGCACGGCCTCGCGTCCTACCCGCGTCACTACATAAAATAACCATAAAACCCGGCATTTTAGCGGATATTTTTTTCCTGATTATGTCCCGGGGAAAGAATTTTTTTCCCTTCCAAGGCGAGGCGAGCGCCGCTCGCAGCTTCGTGCTTTACGAGTTCTGGCACAAGCGCGCGTTCGCAGGGCTACTGTGCTGGTGGGTGTAACAACTGCCGAGGCTACTCCTAAAGGTTAGTCTACACTAAAGATTTCAAAAGAGACCTTGGGGGGATATTTTAAAATTTTTTTATTTTCCGTTTAATATTATATTTAGTCGAGAGAAACATTCTCTAGTTTTGAAACAGCTTGTGAATGAAAAAAATGCAGATAAAAGTCCAATCGTTCTCAATTTTACTATTTTTATGTTTCTATTGTGCTTATAATATCATTTATTACATATATATTTTATACGCATCGAAAACTCCTTACCAGTATGAAAATAGATTCACTGCGATTATAAAGGAGGGTAGGATAAATGTCGATGTACGTATTCATGAAGCGAAATAGTAAATGGCTTATGGTGTGGTCAGACGTACAACTGCATTTGAATGCCGTGTTGATTTTAAAGTTAAGCTGTTTCAATAAACGAGGAAATCTAGAGAGGTTCGATTTATGCAATTTGTTATACCTTGAAACCAGATATAAACTGCATTTCTTGATATTTGTTTAGGTATTATTGAATAACTATACTACATATAAAATATAAAAACAAATTACTTATCATCTGATTCTTATCAAAATCTTCCATGCCAATAAACAGGGCCGAATTAATAGCATATGTCTACGTAACAGAAGCATCTTATATTTTCCAAACAACCGATCCCCGCCATACCAAAATCCCAACGCAAGCCGCCATCCCACCTCGCGCATATATATTTCATTTATCATAAGCCATGAAAAGAGCCGGATCGCTCCGCACTCCCGTTTCAAATTTCCCCACCCTACCAACCGTCCATTTAACGATCCCACAAAAGTGTCCATTGACGCAATCAAGCGGGCTGCAGACGACGACGTCCTCGCGAAACGGCTCTCCCCAGCGTTGTAGCACCATCCAAAAGCCAGCGGTGCGCCCCCGAGAAGAGAGACAGATAGATATAGAGCTCGCAGACCGAGGCTCAAATCCGCGTGCGTTTGCATCGCGATTTCTTCGCGGTAGGGGCAGCAGCACAGCTGCCTTAAAGGCCGCGCCTGCACCGCCTCGCACGCGAGCTATACAATGAAAAAGAGGGAGGGAGAGAGAGAGAGAGAGATCGTAAGGTCGGCCGTTAAAGCTCGCTGAGCTTTCGCCCCGGGAGCATCGGGTTGAGGCGTGTGCCTGTGCGCGCTTGCTGGAAAGGGAGAGAGAGAGAGGCTCACCTCTCTTCGGCGTTTACGCGCGCGGTGTGCGTTATACGGTAACGCTTCACGAGGCCGGGTCATGAGAAAATCCGCTGGGGAGCTTTATTCCGTCAGTAAAGGAAGCGCAAACGACGCCCTCGCGCTTTTCTCTCTGCGGACGCCCTACTCCAGCCTTTATACGTGTATATAAGCTTCCTGCTCCTGCTGCTGCTGCTGCTGCTGCTGCTGCTGCTGCTGCATCCGTATGTATATATGTGTGTGTGTGTGTGTGTGTGTGTGTG
>UELU01118764.1:0-28353 GCA_900490025.1 Megastigmus dorsalis | reverse complement strand
ACCGCAATATCCGTATACGTGCATGCAAGCGCGTGTGTACGTGTGCAGTAGAAGCGAGATGGAGATATGCAGGGCTTCCTGCTTCGTCTCTCGCTCTCTGTGCCGTCGATGGTATTGAAAGGTGTGCGCACATGTGTAGATGGCGCGTGCACCTATACAACGGGACGCGATCGACTTTCGCGCGCGAGACCCCGCAGCAAGACGCGCACAGCGCGCGGCTCTTCCTCCTTCTCTCTTTCTCTCTCGCTCTATTTTATGCGCGATCCTCTGCAGCGTGTATATGCATATATATCAGTGCGCACTCCGACGAGCTTCGATGTACGCGGAATTTCGTTGGGAGTTTCCTGCGCGCGGCCTATATAAATTTTCACGATCCGTGTGTCGCGGCTTTGTGCTTTTTGGAGGGAGAAAAAAAAAGAGTCTTCGGAATATTTCGGGTTGTGAAGATTTTTACAATTCGCATGAAAATGAACTTTTGGGACTAGTTGAAGTGTAGGTTGGGTGTACGAGAGAGAGAGAGAGGGGAATATAGTTTTTTTTTAGTCGGGATGAATTTTTGCGCGCCGGTCGAGCTAACAGGACAAAGATGTTTAATTGTGCAATATTGCATTTTTTATAACAGGAGCTGCGCATCGTCATGGTGTAAAGCAAATTTTATGGAGCTTCGTGGAATTCCCCACTCCCGCGGATATCCAGCTTGCTTAAGCTTTTTGTGTTGCACATATTTCGCCTCTTGTGCGTTAACACAGATTTTGACCCACAAAACTTAAGGATGATATCGCTACGTATTCATTATCGATTTTTCGACGCGGAAAATGTATGTAATAACTTTGAGCGAATCACCGATTCTCTCCCTTTCCCTTAAAAAAACGGTGTAAATTCAAAGCTGCGAACGTCGCCAACAAGAACCTCATTTCCCGTCTCGATTGCGTTGCGCTCTCACCTCTTTTTAACGACTTGATTAATCTTGCTTTGACGAAATTGCAAAGTGTAGAGCCGTGGAAAAAGCGAGGTAGCAATCCGCCGGTGTAACGGAGTCTTAATCCTGCTGTCTAATTTAGCGATATAAATCCCACCGAGGTTAAGGCAAAAGCCAACGAACCCCGACTCGCCCGGTACACAACTTCATCCTTCTTATATAGCTTCTGGTTTGATCCAAGCGGCGAGAGAAAGAGAAAGAGAGAGATAACCACACCCCGAGAGAGCACCGCAGAGCTAGTCCGTGTCGCAGCAACAGCCGAGAAAAAAAGCCGGAGAGAAAGGCGCTGGCGATACTTTATACATAACGTGGATGATATATACGGCCTCTTCGCGGTACAACCAATGATTCGATCAGCCGCGAGTATACCGCGTTTAGGTTCTTCGACGTTTGCCTCGTACAGCCCCGTTAAGAAGCCGTTTAAGCTCAAGCATTTTCATCATAATTACATAAAGTACAAGTTTCGTTGAAGCTTATGCCTCGACCTGTTGAATGTCTCCGATGAAGCGTCTTTCCGCGTCGCCGCGCAAACGAATTTGCCCACCGCACACATATATACGAACGAATGCGTGGACAGCGAAATTCAATATCGAGCTCGCTTCGGTGCTGCAACTAATATAGTAATTATAATATGCGGCGCGGAAGAAGTTATCAGTCGCGTTACACGCATTACTCGGGGATTATTCGCTGCACGAATTATGTCTCCTTTAATCGCGAACATTCCACGTAATGCACGCTCGGTGCGTTACCTCAGCGATAAATCAATTGAATATTGCACTGCGGCCAACTCTCGTTCGCTCGAGCTCGCAAATATCGATTATAACGAACGAGCCGTGTAATATCTTGTCTCATTGAAAATTATGAATTCGCGGGAGGCGCGCACTCGAGCAGTGCATTAACGGATAGGGGTGACGCAACGACGCGAAGGAGTAGGAAACGGCATAAGTGTATTATATATAGTACAGGAGTTTCGCAACTCGTTACATCGGAATCGATATCGACTCCTTCGAATGCATTGTTCTCTCTCTCGACATGCGCTTATTCATCCCATCGGAATCCCCTGTATATCCCGTTGACGCTCCGTCGTTTTTCCGCAAACAAAAACTAAGTAAGGACGTATGCTGCAGACCGAGGCGTGGTTATTATAGGTCGTGTGTCTCGTGCGTACCGAATTTTCACTGGTCAAGGATAGCATCGGTGGCATCGGCAACGGCGTCGACGGTGGCGGCAGCAGCATTCGTTCGAACCCAGTTCCTCTTCCTCTCTCGTGTCTCGTGTCTCGGCTTTCATCGATTGTGATTGCATCCTGGCGCGCTGCAGCCACACCCTCCCACTCTCTCTCTCTCTCTCTCTCTCTCTCTCTCTCTCTTACTCTCTAGGTTTCGTTGCGAGCTGCAAACCAGCCGCGATGCGTAACTCGACTCTCGACTACCTGGTGGTTGTGTGCACAAGCCTGCCTGGTATACGCGATAATCATTTTGAGCCTTATTAAAAGTTGCGTGCGTGTGCGTCTATACATTTGCGAGGCAGCTCTCATCTTACGGCTAATATACATGTATATATAAGCTGAAGAGCTGCCTCTTGATTACTCGCCCGCTTGCGGATACGCGCTTAGGTGATTATCGGAGCCGATGAGCAGCTCGATCTCTCGAGTGTGTTTACGCTTATTAGGGAAGGAATCGTGAGTATTAGGCTCGAATCGCGCGAGGCAAGGAGAAAGAGAGAGAGAGAGAGAGAGAGAGGCTGTGTTGATTTATGACCGGCGAGCATCGATGACTTTATAGTCGGTCGCGACTACTTTCAAAAGCATATGATGCAGGTGGCGAATTCGCGGATTGAGCTGATGTGGTTGTCCCCCGAGCAGTGATGGATCGAGGTTCAACAATCCGATTGATTATATCACGCGGAAATCTGATACTTTCTGGCTGCGTGAGAGATATTTATAAGCATATATATATATATATATATATCGGCGTGAGTGATATAGAGGAGAAATCACTGCATATATACACACTTTTTATTTTTATATTATCACGCTCTATTAAGTGTACATTTGATTCCATCTGTCATTCGCACGAAATGAAGCGCATCACTTTCGAGCAGATTTATATATATATTTTCACTAACGCTAAAACCGGCGTTATCAAGCAGATACGTCACCATTTAAAGTCGTCGTCATGATGAAAACGAGCGTTTCGTATGCAATTGAAATTTGTCTCCGACAGGGATTCAACGGCCAATTATACAATTCGGCACGTTTTCGGACCACCTTCGTACACACGTATATAAAGTTCGCATTGTGAAACGAGCCGCATTATTAAGGGGCCGCGCCATTGTGTAAAATTTCAGTTTCGCTCCTTTTTTTTTTCTTCCGTTTCGCTTTCTCGCACGGCTGGATCGAGTTACTCGCACGTCCTTCGTAAATAGAGAGTCGTTGTCCGCGTATATATGCACACAAGCGCGCCGGCGGCGGATCATCTAATTTTGACCGAAAGTCACGTATCGCACATTATATAACGAGGTTTAGCGTCTTATAACTGCGCTCCGGAATTTTCGAAACACTATATATATATGCATAAGTACGCTCGGCAGTTGCTAATGTTGGCGATTTTTATTATGCGCTCTTAATGGGCCCCGCATTAAGGTAACGACGGCAAGACCGACGGGGAATAATGTTTCTCCGTTAGGCTCTCGCTAAAGGAAACACTCTTAATTTTCGCAATTATAGATATTCTAATTTCCGCTGCCGCATAATAGTTTTCGTACAAATTCGTTCGAATGGACGTCTATGCACAACTTTCTAAACAGTACCCCGGCTTTGCGTAACACCGAAAAAGCAGTGCATCGCCCTAACGATCGTATACTCATCAATTGCGCGTTCGTCACTACTGCATTTGAGATGCGCACACGCGGGAAGCGAAGAGGAAAGGAAAAAAAAGGATGCCAAAGCCATTGATCATGTAGCGACAGAAAAATGCTTTTAACCCACATTTTAAGTCCCGGTTCTCGCATTCTTCGCTCTCCCGTGGAATATCGCTTCGGCGAAGAAAAGGAGGAGGAGGTAGGAGGAGGTATATATAATAAAAAAAAGAAGTCCCAGAGAGCGGTTATGAAGGAGCTGCGCGCGCTTTCGGTACTTGAAAAATATGTATACACACGTGCATCTCGCGGGAACGCATCGGCGAGCAGAGTTTGTGCAGCGGACCCAACGACGGCGAGGACGACGAAGAGCTGGCGAGTTTCTCTCTCTCTTTCTCCTGCCGAGCGAATGCATGTCCCGGACGAATCTCCATATATGTACCTACTTGGTGCCTTGCGCTTTTGCAAAGCCGCGTATTAATTGCACTCGACTATAATTCTCCACTTTCGCATTCTTTCCTTTACCATTTTAAGACAATCGATATTTAACGCGCGCAGTTCTACAAATGAAACGTATACCCGAGGTTTTTGGCTCTCTTGCAAAACAACAGAGGAAATATTTCAATGAAGCAAACAGCTAGGGGCCGTTTGTAAAATGAAAACCGAGTCGGTCGGTTATACCTCTAAACGGTCGCCGATAAAAACAAAATGGACCACGCCGATAAGGCCTGTTTATTCGTTGTTCCTTGAATCGCTCTCGCTCTCGCGCTGTAAAGGAGAGAGCAGCACCGACTGTGCAAACTGCGCAAAAAACGCGAGAGATGGAATTCGAATGGACGCCGCTCAAATTTTATAGGCGCAAGATGTGGATAAACGAAGGCCAGATTTTTTTTAGCCTCTCGTTCGTGTCTAACGAGTTTTCCGCGAACGCTATATCGGGAAGGCATTGTCGCGGCACCTACATATCCGTAAAGCGAAGTTCCCTGCAGCCCTTCTCGAACTGCAGGCTTACATGCCGCGTGGACCGCGACGGCGTCATTTTACCGCTAGTCGAGCGAGCTTTAGGGAGCTTTGTGTTGATGCAGACTCTCGTGCGCGCGAGCGCGTCGACTGTTCTTTTATCGTCGAGCTGTGTGTGTACGCGTATATATTTAGAACTCGCGCCAAAGTCTCGCGCTGCCGAGCGACGAGGGAGGGAAAGGAATGCCTCGTGCGCTCTCTCTATATGTGCATGTGTGTACGTCGACGTCGTCGAGATTTTGCACCCGGATCATATGGAGCTGAAATCTCTTGTCGCATCGAAAATAATTGCCGTCTACGATATTGAAACGCCATTATGAATATATGTATACAGGCTTACATGTGTAATTTAGTGGTTCGTTAGTATATATAGGTGATTAAGTACGATTCTCGTACCTTCTTGCTTCTCTTCGGAAAAGGTATTTACGAGCTGGACTATAAAAAAAATTGCGCCGATAATAATAAAAATTGATTATACTCATCTAAAGTGCATTAAAGTGTATACCCAGTGTTAAAAACTAAATCGTTATACAAAAATGAAAAAGGAAAACGAGACTCTGAAGCACATTGGACACTCTAGGTTCGCAGGCTCAATCAACTTCATTATTAAAGCGCACATTTCAAAAGTGAGAGGAAGAGAGGGAGAGAGAGAGCAGATCTCTCGAGTCTGTAAAAAATGTATTCATAATGAGGGGATTTCTCCGAGCGACGACAACTTTTTCGAGTGCAGCACGCGAGCGGAGCTATATATCGCGAGGGCCAAGTATATATGTATATACCGACGCCTCTGATGAACAGACAACAATGAGGGCCAATGTGAGCAAAAAACCAAAGTGGTATAGCTAGCTAACTAGGGAGAAGGAGCGAGAGAGAGATGAGAAAAAGTGGAGAGTTTAACCGGTGTGTGTGTGTGTGTGCAGTCGTTGTCCCACTCAACGCGACCTCAAATAATAATGTTATATAGTATGTAGGAATAGGAAGGGGAGGCGGCGTTTCGCAGCGTGTGGCTTTTACGCGTCGGCAGCCGAGACGGCTGCCAAGGCGTTTTATAGCGTCGCGCGAGCGCCCTTTAAATAGTTTCGCTCCTACCGCCATATATACAACAAATACACACTCTCGCGCGAACTAAAGGGCTTCATCCACGTATAGCTATACTTTTAATAGCTTCCACACTCTTGCCATTTCGCTGGGCCTCTCGACGTATCGTCCCCCTTTTCCTCCTCCTCCCGTTTACGCGAGATGTTTTACATGCTTGTCCAGCGAACGATAGTTCAAGTGGATTATTTTCAATTGAGGAGAATGACATTTGAACAAAATATAAAGCACGGGCTTTGTGTAGACGGGTTATTTTGTATGCGTGGGACGGTGATAAATAACGATTAGTTGATCAAGGGACAATTAGGGATCTCGTCAAGGATCGTCGCGTTGCGCGAAAAGCTGGCGCGCGGAATACCGAATTAAGGCCTCTATAATGCGTATCGGCGACGAGATATTGTACAAGCTGTTATCGTTCTCTTCTGAATTAACATTGCGTCGATTGTATTCAGTAATTTTTATTAAAAATACGTAAAATTGCACGCGCATGGAACGAGAACACACACGCGCACACACACGCGCACACACACGCGCGCATTTTTTTATTCTCCTCGGTCTTTTAAATCCTTTTTCCTCGCTGTGTCTATACATGCGTAAATTGAATTCTTTAAAAAGCTCGATGCTCGCGAGTCAATCAACAATGAAGAGCATTTTCATAAACCGATTGGAAGTGGATCAAGGACTATTTTTTTCTCGTTCATGTATAGAGTAGATTCTCTCGCTGCCTCTCGAGTTCGCGATTGAAGACGCGCCAAGGATGGGACAAAATAAAAGCAGTTAATAAAGTATATCCTCGAAAGCGTTGATTAAGTGTTGAAATAATGATTTCGTTTATGGTGTGCAGCGTCGAGCTACTCTCGAGTGTATACGGTATACTGTGTATATTAAGCAACGCGCGAGCCATGCTGTAAACATAAATAAAGCGAGAGAGAGAGGCTCTCCAGAATCTGGCCGGAAGCGAGATACGGATCGATCTGTTTTTAACGCACTGCATATATACATTGTCGTTTCTAATTACGAAAGCAATGCGTCAGAAAGTTTTCGATGTATATATATAACGTCGGAAAGAAATGTAAATTAGTCCGGGCAGCAATTTGTGATCGGTTATATTATATACGTTTGACAATCGAAAGTCTCGAGCGGAACTATCTAAGCGATAAGTTTATATAAACCAAAATGGCTGATATACGAATGAATTGATTTACGTTACAAACGAAAACTGATACAGCATGATTACGGTATTTATTTTCGTTTTTTCTTCGTAATTAGTATTGGAGCTTTGATGTACTAATTTTTCCCGTTTGATTTGGCAATTTTTTTTATTTCTGTAGACTAAATTTGGCGTTACATGGCTTATGTAATCTTATAAAATGATACGATTTAAAAATATGAACAATTAGACGGGTGATTTTGATTTATCTATGATGAAAAAGTTAATTACAAGATGAAAATACAAATTTCAAGAATAGGAAACAGATATATATATTGAAAACAAGAATATCAATACCTCGAGGAAAAGGATAAATCTACGGATTCTAATGGGAACGATGGCAGTTACAAAAGCCAAAGAGGTACACGTAATGGCAACGGCAGAAGGGGGAGCAAAAAAAGTCAGGCTATCCATTTCCTTGCTCATGTACATATATATCCGATCGCTGCTATAGAGTCAGCCTCTCTTTAGCGCGCGCGTGCGAGAGAAGAGGCGATATTGCGCAAGTGGAGAGGAGGAGGAGGAGGAGGAGGAGGAGAAAAAAATCCTCGGAGCGATAGATTTTCTAACGACGCGTGTAAGAATACACGCGACGAGGCATTATACACGTATATACACAATACAGGGACGTAGGTGCAGGCTTGCGGGGGCGTTAATCGCGTGCGTCGCGCGCGGCTGAAGGATATATATACCTTTACAAGCTTGGAAAACCGGCTTGTTTCGGCACCTACCCACTATATCCACATATATATATATACGTAGACACGAGGACGCGACTCGTGTCGTGACTCTCTCTCTCTCTCCGGGTCTCTCGATAAGACGAAAAAGCGTCGCGATTCGTTTGCATTCAATTAATTTGCGATTTCCTGGTATTGTTTGCGCCTCGATCCCGAATCTCCTCGATCTTTTTTTTCCTTCTTCTTCTTCTTTACTCCGCTTCCCTCGACTTTTCGCGCTTCGTGTGCTTTTATTTCGTGACTCGCGCGCGTGTGTGTGTGTGTGTGAATGCGATTGGGAAAGAAGCTCGATTTTAATTGGAGAGTTATTGGTTTTTGATTGAATTTATGATTAAATGGCGCGAAACTGCTTCGTCTCGTGCAGCTCCGAGGGACATTACTCGCTGGTGTTTGCTGGGCGAGTTTTGCTCGTTATACGATCGATTATCGTGCTGCCGCGGTACGGTTGAAAAAGCTGGAAAACTCGGTGATTCCATTCCGTGTTTTATATTTGTATATATATACCGCATCAACTTTCTCCTCTCCTATTATATCGATGAACTTTTTTAGGACAATTTATTGCAGATATCCATCGCAGGTTCGATGAAAGTATGAATTTTCGTACAGTTTGCTTATCCCAAGTACACAAATATCAAACAAATAATGCACGCCAAAAAGGAGATCACGCTCGATCAAAACTCAACGATCACTTTTGTCACGCTATACCTACTTTAAATTTCGTTAATGCGACAAATCGGACAAGTCCGCGCGGTGGTTAATAATACGCGCTGTAGTGCGCGACTTAAACATTTTAAAATCGTCAAGAGCGAAATCCGGTAAGCGATTTGCCGTCCCATAAATTAGTTTAATAACGCGTATCGAACTTCACGCGCGCAGTCGGGGAGCAGGGGGGGAGAAGAGGGAGCGAGCGAGGTAAAGCGATCAGCGTTTATAACCACGGCATCGATCTTCCACCGTTAAATAAAGAGACAGCTTGATATAATAACTCAATTAAATGCGATCTCGCGCATCGCTCGGCATAATTATCTCGATTTATTAGGATTTCGTATTATATACATATACACATAGCGCGCGTAACGAATCGCCCCGGTTATCAAAAGTATATCTCTTCACGTGCAGAGAGTGCGTATATACATACGCAGCTACAGCGGCAAAGCTCGATCCTCCGCAGACATATATTGCGAGTGGAGAATTGCGAGACGCTTATTACGATATATATGTACATAAACGAGCTCGTCTCTCCGTGTATAAGCTTCTCGCGTGGGCGCGAATCTCGCGCGACTTCGAGATCCGTCCTCGTACGATGCACTCGCTGAAATTTCAAATTATCATCGCGCGCGAGCTCCTGACCCGATTTTTCGAGACCAAGTTCTCGCGCGCGCCTGAGCAGGTAATGTTAATTTCCAGCAGCAGCAACTCATCCGCAGAAGCTCTTTTTTTCGCGTGCACTGCACGTCGTTGTACGTGGCAAGGCGGGTTTGCCTCCTGGAATGCATTATGGACAATTTCCCAACGTTTCGTTCGTCAAATTCAATTTTAAAAGCGGTACCTTATGCTAATTCATTCTTTTTTTTACGGCTAATGACCTCGAAAAGTCCACATGAACGAAGTTTGAGTATACAAGTTTATGTTAATTTGAAGAATCAAGCATTTGAACTTGAGTGCAAAAATACTGAGAATTAATGGAAGAATAAGATATCCAAATTGAACGGTCTAATAGCTGTATAAACATTACGAGTGTATGCGTGATTTCACTTTGAACTTGTTTCGCGCTCAATGAAGAGATCGGGAGCAGTTTCAACACTTGGAATAGCGCTAATAGCCATTGCTGACCTCGTTCGCGCAAATTAATGCATCGTTATGTTAATTGGGAAGGTGCGCATTTGGTGCAGTTCTGCGAGTCGCTGCTGCAGCACCGCGTATAATATACATCGCGTCGTATGGCTTGAGCGAAACGAATGACTCGGAAACTCTCTCGTCGACGTAAAATATCGACACTTTTATTTCAACTGAATTACAATGTGCTGAGAGGCCGTTCCATTTTGGTTTTTTTTTTTTTTTTTTCAGCCCGTGCAGTTTTACATATTGCTATCCATAAGTCTTTCGGGCAAATTTCAACGAAAAAATACCTTGTCTCGTTCCCGTAAAATCAGAGCGTATACGCAGCGATTCTTTCCTCGTACACCTGCGTGTAAGACTAAATACGGGAGATCGATCGGTTCGTGCATTTATCAGATCGGTCAAAATATTCTTCGTGTATAATATGCGTACACACACACACGTGCACAGCGAGTGAATTTGCATAGAACGAAGCGCGACGATGTAGTGGCTCAAAAGTGCCATCTACATTGCTCAAGCGCGCGTATGACGCAACTATTTATCAGGTTGGTAAAGAAATTTATCTTGTCGCGGCTCGCTTATCGTGCCCTTTATCAAGCCCGAGACGGGTAAACGCGGCCTGTATAAAACTCCATAGGAGTAAAGTTTAGCTGCTGCGGCTGCGGGTCGATATATATTACGAGCTGGGCTTCGTCGCGGTGTGCGACTTGGCGCGCGATCCCCACAGCGAACAAAACTCTCTCTCTCTCTCTCTTCCGAAATCTATTTCCAAAGTTCGAAGTTAAGTTTGCCGGGCGACTGGTCGGCCTCGTCCGCCTGCTATATTACAATGCATTAGTTGCATACAGTTCGCGCGGCTCAGCGCTTCGGAATTAAGCGATGCGCGGTCCGTAAGTTCGAGAGCTTCGAGAGACCGGATGAATACGAAATTGTACGCAGCTTTTGATTGTAATGCGGTGTGCGTTATTATCGAGCATTTCATCGACTCTTGTACAAGATATCCCAATGTACACCTCAAAGTTCTAAATCTACTTAATAAAATTATATTACATTTCGTATTATATATAACGTAAGCACACGCATACACCTTTGCCAACCTACCTCTCGATTCCCAACGCGTGAACTTCCGCTATAAAACAGCGGAGATGAGAAAAAAAAAGAAAGAAAGAAGGAAGGAAGAGGGGGAGATCAGCAGGATGGAAATTAAGCAAACGAACACACCACTCGTTCTTGCTCCGCTCAGGTACAACCCAGCCCCGAGAGGATTCGAGCGATTAAGCGCGTGTAGGGGAGGGTTAAATCCGGGGCTTGGACCACCTTGGCGGGGGCTTGGACGGTATTATTGCGAGCTCAGAGCGAGAGGAGAGAGAGAGAGAAGGAAGGAGGTGTACACACGCACACGCACAAGAGACTTTTTTAAGAAGACGCATCTCGCGCAGGCAGACCACCGCGACGGACCGGAATATATACGTACGCGGCGCGCCTCTCTCTCTCTCTCTCTCTATCTCTTTCTCTCAGGCGTGAAAATAGAGCCTGTCAGCACCGCAGACTTGCTGCGCATTAGGGAAAATTGTTCATTTTTTTCTTTCTCTCTCTCTCTCACGGTTGGAATGGCTAGGGTGTTTTAGTGCAGGAGAGGTTCTGGAATGGGAAATAGCGTATTTTTGAGGACCGCACGCGTTCCGAGATTAGATTCGAGCTTTTATTGTCTTTCAATTTTGGACTTGTTTACGCATCTCTAGATCTTATATTAAAGTTTATGTGAAAAATGTCGAACAATACCGGGACTAGGTGATATCGTAAAACGTATTCTTTTTTTCAGCCGAAGTCATAATTTTTAAAAATTTTCCTCGACGCATTGAGAATTCGAAGAAGAGTAAATATTCCCCATCTTCTGTGCACAGTTATACTTCACCTGTCAAGAGCCTCCGATTCATTAAGCATTACGAACTGCCCCGTTTTGTTATTCAGTTATGCAGATAACGGCCTAAAGTAACACCGTCCTTTTAAGGAACAAAAAAAAAAGCAAGAAAAATTGAAAAACTCCTTTTGAAAAAGGATCAACTCGGTTCATTCCATTTTTCAGCGACACGAGAAAACTTTTAAAGCCGTTTACTCCGGGGCTCGGGCAAAAAGATCGTGCCCCGCAAATTGACAGAAAGCGAACAAAACAGCCGTACAACACAAGTGCTAAAATCAAGTCTTCGGGCGCAGAGAGCGATCCACCCTTTCGCATGCGGACGAGCAAAACAAACGACGAGGCGCGAGGTAAAAAAAAAGTAAAGTCTCGCTGAGCCAAGCCCATTTATGTTAAAATCTCCGAGAGTCGTTTGCTCCAACCGCGATCCCCAGACTGCAAGTCGCGTGCGCACGCCCTTACACCTTCTATACCGTACACACTCAGGCATACATTTTATGTCTTTGATTTTCTTTCGAGAGAGAGAGAGAGAGAGAGAGAAATCAAGGGAGGAAGACGCGAGAAAGCGAAATTTCACGTTCGTTTCGTTTTGTGTGTTGCAGGGAGAAGAAAGGACCGAGCATCGATCAACATGTCGCCCTGGCTTGGCTTCGCACTCGTACTGCACTTGGTAGCCGATCTGGTTCCTGTCTCCGCTGACTTCCGACACATTTCCTACGATGGTAAGATAATCTATTTTCGAGCTCTTTGCACTTGCAGGTCTAATTTTAGTGCTCGAGCGGAGGGATAATTGCGATTGGTAGACGCGAGTTTAGCTGCAGTTTCGAGGACCAGATGTGTAAGCGGAATAATGTGAGCTTGTTAGTTAGATCGTTTAACTTCCTACCGCGTATTCAATAGTCGCATAATGATATTTGAACTGGGCGCATAAGAAAGCTTTTACCTGCGACTTGGAATGTTTATTTTAATACGCAAAGTTTTAACTTCATTAACGTTTTTTATAAGTAATTTTGTGTCTAACCGTTAGATAAATAATACAGATCGCAATAAAAATTGATACGGTACAGCTTCTCCCATAAGCATAATATTCTAAGTACCTTTTATAAATGTTTATTAATATTCCATAATTGATTTTTTTTTTTAATTATCATGTTTATTAAAATATATTTTTATGATCTATATAATTAAATGTGTGTCATTGCGATAACGCAGTAAAACTTTATATGTATACCCAATGACTGCGCAGTGTATAAAATGCATAAAATCTGAGTTATCGTTACATGTGCAATTCAAGTTTATCAGTTTATCAATAGCAATTTATTCACTTGGAGCCTAACATTCGTAATTAATTCTCTTCAAATATGATACTAATGGAAAATGAAAAAAAATCTCTAATTATCAGTTCAATATTTTACTGACATATTAAATAGAGATATTTACTGGTTTGAACTAAATTGCAATTTAGAATATGCAAAGTATTTTAAATATACTCTTTCGATGATTAAAAGCTTTGAGAAAATTAATTTTTCATCACCGAAATGCTAATTTCTAAAGTATGAATAGGACTGAGTCTAAGGAACCATTATCTCATGACCGACTCGGCTCGATAATCAATCAAACGTAATAATATATCGTTATGATGTTGTTATATTTTATTACGCATATTTTAGAAACAAATTGTACCTAGGCGCTTCGCTAATAGCGAGCCGTGCGATGGACGTGAAAGTGTATGTACATTCAGTTATGAAAGTTCATAAATCAATGATTTATGGGCCATCCGTTCGTTTTCTTACTATGAAAATTCGATCACCGCGACGACTTATGGACTTTCTCAAATAACTTATTCAACTTTTAATGGCCGCATACCGCGGGCCTATACCGTTTTCAATTTAGCCAAGTTCCACAGCTACAAAGAAGAACCATTAACCTTTTTTCTTAGCCTATTTCTTAAGTCCTCGATGATTTATTCGGTAGTATCCCGAATGGACATATCCCATTTCGCGTATTCGAAGAATGAGCTGCAAATCATAGATATACATATTTTGCATAATGTCGAAATTAATTATCTCTGATGCGCGCAACCTCTTTCGCATACACAGAGGATATCGCTATTAAAAACATTTTCACAGGATTGGTTAAAGTTATGCGAGTATAAAGCCAGAGTTGGATTCTTGGGGAAAGCGGTGATATTGCACCGAAAACCGCCGCTGAAGTCTGTGCTTACCTTCATAACCATTTAGAATTCAAAGCATCCGATTTGCCACCGAGTAGAACACCAAGTTCCCGCGTTTGTTTTCCCGGAACAAACATCCACTCGCTATTCCTAACCGCGACTACTTCTCCGTGAGTAAATCTCCCTTTTTAAGTAACCGAAAGCCCTGCGCAGTCCATCAAAGCGAGCGATCCTTCAAAGCATTACGTTCACTCTTTCGCGTCCGAAAGGTTTTCTCGACGAGTCATTCCCGAAGCGCGGAATTCCGCGACATCGAGGCCGCGATCGCGTCGTTCACACGTAGAATCGAATCGTCGATTATTATCAGATTTCCCGATCATGTATCTAAGTGCGCGCGTGACACTGTACGTCCTTTTCGCGGTCTCCCGTGCAGCACTCGACTGTTATAGCCGTACAATCGTCCCCATCGCTGTCGCTCCACTTGCAGTGCCGCGAACCAACGTACGCGGCGTTCCCCGATGCCCATAAGTCGAGCTCCTCGCTTCCAGTTAACGGAACAGAGATCTAGAGAGCTAGAGATGGAGCGAACAGCGAGGGAGAGAAAAAGAGTGCGCGCAGCGCGAGAGCGAATTAGGAGAGTAACGATGCCAGGATATATAGGCGAGGGTGAGGTTGGACGTAGGAGGAGGCATGGCCGGGGCAGTAAAAGTTTTTACGACCGTACCGACGTTTTTTCTCCCGCCCCTGAAAATTCGGATCGGCGTCCGAACGAACGCTGGAAAGATGTTGGGATTTAAATGATGGAATTGAGCAACTTGAGAGAGGGCTTGGATGGAATTGCAGTAACTTGCCTCCGAGATATAAAAAATAAAAAGTGGAAATCGGAGTGGAACTGTGATAATTTTAAGGCTGAATGAATTAACGAAAGCAAGGGATAAGGATAACACGATGAAGTTATTAAATTCGAAATGGTTATCGAATTAATTATTTCGATTTATCAAAATAAAGGTGATACCATTGCGAGGGACAGCCGCAGAAAAGTAGTTCATCAGATTGTTTAATCACCTTGCGAAACCTGAAAATATATTACGTTACAAAATAACACATGTATAACAAACTTTCTAAAAAAACAAAAAAAAAAAACAGAACTTTACGCAAAAGGATCGTGAATCCCGCAGATTTTGCAAATGGTCAAATCTGGATGTAGTGTTTTTGCGTGTGACATAATCGATATCGCGCGCGAAAGCAGATTTCCCGCCGCGTAAAAGTCGTCACGGAATCGCGCACACACACACGAGTTTTATCCGGAATAGTCCGACGCTCGTGGGCATAGAGTTCGATAGACCGAAACAGGAAAGAAAAGAGGAGGAGAGCGCAGAGGCCATAAGGAAGTGTCCTCCGGTCCGATAAGCTTTATACCATAGCCATTGGCCATCGGCGTCAAAATCGATGCCCCTGATCGTATCCCCCCCCGGTAATACGAGTTGCGCGCCACTCAATATCACGAGATTGCGCGAGTCCGCGGAGATATGCGTAATGTGGGACGACGATTAAAGCGAGAGAGGATCGAGCTGCACTTATACATACGCTGCAGCCACGCCCGTGAATCGAGCCTCTTTATACCTAATGCGAGCCTCGCGCAATAATGGAAAAATGCAAGTGTGTCCGAGCAGCGTGTCCAGTTTTGCGTGTATGCAGACTTCTCGCTTTGTTTTTGTTCTCGTTGTCGCGAGAGATGGCATCAGTCTTTTTTTTTGCTTTCTGTCGTTGTACCTCGATTCGATATCTTTATGAGCTCTCGCGAGCGTAGACCAGTTAATTAGCGCGTGAGTTTAACGCGCCGATAGGTGTTTGGAATATGTTTGGCCGGGTTGTTTTCGTTTTTTTTTTCGCGTCGCGTTTGTGCACGCACCGTTTGGTTTTAATGGAAATTTATTGTTTCACCTGCTGTTGCCGATAATTATCTGGGTAGTTTAATGCGTCGGGGATACGATCGCGACTGTGTAATTATAAACGCGATAAATAACGAATGAAGGTATTTCAATAATGAACATGTATATAATCGTTTTTCACCTGTGTATGTGTGAGAGAGAGAGAGAGAGACCGTAATGGGCTAATATACGAGTTTAATGGTGTAAATCCTTTAATTACCTATATATGCCGAGCTTTACCAAATTCGATAATTCACAAAGTCGTTTGATTTTTTCCACGGGTTTGTCGGCTACTGCTCGCTATCCTCGCGAAAAGATCTTTGCGCATAATTTATGCGCATTTTCAATTTGAGGCTGTTTTCTTTTAAAATAAGAAGCCCGTTGGGCCGCGGCGGCTCGACAATATTGCGCAAAGCACGGTCTATAATCGCGAGCGAGTGGAAATCAATGGAGCACGTAAAGACGGCGCTGATTATTTATTAACCCATCGGCCATTATATCTTATTAAATCGACTGCTATACGCGAATGAAAATAACCGCGAGCGCGCGCACTAATCCAATTTCCCGCGAGGAAAGAAAAGTAATGGAAGAAGCGGGACAGCTGCACCGATACGAAGAAATATCAAAAGAAACATTGAAGCTAAATGCAAATGAGTGTAGCGAGCGATATAACGCGGCTTGCGCAAATCGATAATTTGAAAAGTGTTAAGTGCCCCTCGAGCCAGGAGAATACGAATATTTATGAGATCTCTTCGCTTTCCTCCAATAAAACTCTAAATTACTTTTGTCCCGGCAGAATTAGCTCAATCCAATCGAATCTCTATCCTATTATTCGCGACCTTATTCTTCCCTTATACCCAGCGTACATCTCAGTCCACGATCGACGTGTTCCCTCGGTATCGAGAACACAATCATCCCCCAGCATCCAATTGTTATAATCACTTATCGACAGCAAACGCGACATCGCGTTAAATACTTGATTCCAATTGGGACGCAGAGCTCGATCGAACGTCCGTGCGAGCGACAGCAAATACTCACACACACGCACACACATATAGACACAAAGAAAAAGGATTATCGCCGCGAGTGTGGCAATGCGCATAATTGCAGAAGAGGCGCTAGATATATCCAGAGAGTGAGAATCCAGCAAATCATGAGCTCTAAAGAGAGAGAGAGAGAACTGGATTAATGCATTTTAATGCGCGCGGTAAATCTCGGGACGCTAGAGACTCAGAGAGTGAGAGAGAGAACGAAGTGCAGACGTAGAGCAGAGCGTAGATGGAAAAAGGAATCGCTAAATAGAGACGTAGAAGCGCGCGGATAACGGTGGTGCGATTCTCTCTGTCTCTGTGTGCACGTCTATATATATCGCAGTGCAAGTGTGAGCGCGCGCGCGCGCGTCCTTATGTTAATTAGAGAAAACGCGTCGAGTGCGCGAGGCTGGGGTTTATAACGAGGCCGGCGGGGCTCGTAGCTGCTCTCTCATATGCCGGTGCACTTCCGATGCGCGCGCGCGCGGCTATAGGATATTATATTCCCGCTATTATTATATTTCTTGCGGTCGAATGGGCCGGCTTTGTTTTTTATGGATTTTTAATGAGCTGGGAAATGAAGGGGACTTGTTTTTCTCTTAGTCCCAAGACATCATCGCGTAGTGGAATTTTTGGAATCGGTGCGATGCCGATATGGTCATATGTGCAGCAGCGAGGATTTTTAGAAATTGCGAGGGAAAGTTTCTCGCTATTGTTATCGTTCGTATATATAGTAGTGTGTTGGTTTTCGGAATTGCCGTATAATCGTTTCGTTTGTATTGCGGAATACATATTGTACCCCGTTTTATGGGGCAGTATAAAAAAGAGCACTATAATTATTTATTGGCTTTGAAGCATCGGATTTATTTTAGGGCATTAAACGTAAATGCGTATCGATATAATCGTGTATTTGGGAAATGTAATTTCTCGTTAAGTTTATTCCGGTGTAATAATAAATAAAGGATATCTTATATATCATGTGCCGCAATATTTTTTTGCATATCGTGTATAATGAATGTCATTAAAAGCCTAAAAACACGGAAGAAAATTTATCGCACGCAATAATACGAGTATATAGACACATCTCCATAATATAAAATTAACGTTTACGGCAATTGTGTACAAACTCTGTTACGCACTTTTTACACAGTCGAAGAAACAACGTAGGCGCACATACACCGCGACGATGCACTCGCCTGGCATCCCGATTAATTTATCGAGCACTAAATTTTCAACCGCAACAACCCAACCGTCATCTCCGCATTCCCCGCGACATACACATCAGAGTTTCATCCTCGCACTTGTTCCTGCCTTTTAATTAAACTATTTACGGTCGTTGGTACATGCGCCGCACGCGCGAGAGCAGAAACGCCGGCACAGCCTTTTTTACGATTGTCGCAGCGCAGCGATCCGTTGTTGTTGTATGCGCCAACATTGCACCATACGCGTAGAGATTCGTATGTAACGAAGGAGGTTAATGAGGCATGCGGCCGCTTCAATTTTATCGCTTCTCCCAAGCGAATTACGCGCAGTACACCCGGTATATAGATATACGTATATATCCTCTAAACACCAGCTGATGCTCGCGCGAATATAAATAATTAAGGGAAACATAAGAGAGCCTTCGATGAAGGCGGAAATTTATGGCCAACCGGGGCTAAAATGATTTTCCCATCTCTTATCGCGCGGCGGGCCCGATAAATAATGTGCCCCCTGAGCTTCGACGATAAATTATGCGGTATGTAATAAGCAGCGATTTTTCGGACGCTGTACACCAGAGTCGATCGAAGCTGCGCTACAACGCGACAAATTTTATTAATAGGACGTTGCATTTTTCGCGAAACGCAAGTGCAGAAGCTTTGAATTGACTCTCTAGCGCGTGCGTACTTAGACTTTCTTGGCACGTGCGTGCGACTTATCGTTCCTAATCGCAGCCCCGGCATCGACTAATGTATTCAGCGTAAGTTTCGAGGTAAGTTTCTTCTACAGCCGCGCCGCATGCACTCTTTTTGTCGGATGAAAAGGTCCGCTATTGTTGCAGGAGAGAGAAATTAACATTTTCCAGGTAAAGCGGTGTAGGAAACGGTGAATAGCTGCGCGCGGCTCGCGTGTATGCTAGAAATTTTATCAGCCTCGCGCGCGAGAGAGGCAGTATATATTGGAGTAAATATAAATTTAGCCGGTAAATCGTGTCGGAGCTCTGGCCTAAATTCACACTATACACAGTCTTTGCTGTTTGATTAAATAATGACGAGGGGTAAAGGACTTATATTTACAGAAATAGTTTGGAATCAACCGAAACGGACTTGAACCAAAGTATATCAATATATATATATATATACATATTCAGAGCAGTTATACGTATTGCATTAGAATAAAAATTGGGTTCATTTCTCCAAATCGCACTACAGAACTCTAGAATAGAAGCTTCAATATTGAAGTGCGCCGCTCTTGTAAAATCCATGGCGAAAAATCAAAAAAACGTCGAAGACTCGAGCGTCATCGGGCTTCGTCCCTTCTATCCGCGCGAGATAAAAAGAGTGAAAAGAAAAATAACGAGGTGTCGAGTATTGTTCGGGATAAAAACCGTAAAACACGAGGAGAGAAAGAGCTGCAGGTACACACACCTCGGGCCAGTGCGGCGGGAATGAAAATCAATACCTGAGCACATCGCGGCCTCTCGACGTTAATGTCGTCAAAGGCCACCACCGCACGACCATTTTCTCTCTCTCTTTCTCTCTCAAGAAGTCGAAAAGTGAAAATATCGCGAAAGGCACGAAAGTAAAAGGTAACGCGCGCGAAGAGTGAAATAACGAGACGAGAAAGAGGGGCTGCTGGTGGTGGTGCTGCTACTGCTGTTCTTACTCTACGACGGACGCCGAGGGAGTGACGAATAGACTTCGCGGCTCGAGGAGCCATGTATAGGCAGCGCAGAGCGAAGCGTCTGCAACACTGCACGATGATGGGAGTGGCCGCGGCGGAGTTCTCGATCTGCAGCGGACAAGCAAAAGGAACGGGCCGCACAGACGCACACGTGCTCATGTGTGCGAGAGAAAGAGATCTGAAACGTCAGGCACTGTAAATCACCGCATCCCGACTGTAAATCAGCCGTTCGTTTTGCGGTTCGTCTTCTTCACCCAAGGATATGTGCTGCTCCTGATGCCTCTCTCTCTCTCTCTCTCTCTCTCTCTCTCTCTTTCACTCTGGACTACCTATACCGTTTCAGACTCTTGGAAATCTGCAGCTCGCCCGAGTTCGAATTAGTCGATATTTTCGCCTTATTCGCAAGGCCGTGGATCCCTCCCTTCATACCTTTTTACGTCATTGTCCGCGATGGAGACGCTTTCTTTTGTGCCGCGAGCGATTCCTCGTATATGGGAAGTAGGAAATGCTTGTGATTATTGCAGTGGATGTAGTTATTGAAAAACGGATTATTTCGTAAATACCTTTGCTCAACGTGTATTTTAGTTGTTATGGTAATAACAGATGATTGCTTAAAATTAGATTATAAAATTTGTTTTGAGGTAAAATTTCTGCTGGATTTTATAGAGTTTCTTATTATCATAAATGCATAATACAAAATGAGTTGATTGTCTAAGCTGACATTTTAATGAATACATAATCTGTTATTTTTTTTTTCTAAATTTTTCCGCGTATTTAGAGGATAAAAGCGAGATCTCCGTTGAAAGTCAAGGCCATTGTTCACCCCTTCCAACTCGACAAAGACTAATCAACGTACGCACGCGCGACTCTCTCTCTCTCTCTCTCTTTCTCTCTCTTGTACAACATTGTTTTCGTTACGTCGCTGATCGCTCGAAGACGATAATCTGTTGGACATATTGTGCTTTTAAAAATAACTCGAGCGTTAACGAGTTAACGAGCGACATCCGTAATTTGTTGCTCCATGCTGTTTTGATTTTGTATGTAAATAAAGGCGCTGCTGCTGCGTCTGTTTTGTCGCCACGGCTAAAATTGAGCTTTTAGCCTAAAATTAGGATGCGTCGCTCCTCCGTATACTCTTCCCCCCTCCCTCTCTCTCTCTCTCTCTCTTTCCCTCGCTCTCTTTCCCCTCAGAAAGTAATTTAAGTAAATTGCTTAAATTTAGATAATTTGGGAGAGAAACGGTTGTATGCTAAATTCGGGACCAACCTGTTTGAGCGGCTAAATTAAAGCGCGCCCCATCCAATTCTTATATATATATATTTAGCGAATCTCTCGTCCTGTCGAAATTATTCTCGACGAGAAAGAGACATCCCTATTCTGTACATAAGTCATTTTAGGGGAATGAATGATGTCGAGAACGTGTATATAATAAATCCTATGCGCTTATACCATGCGAATTCCGTGTATCGACGGATTACCAGCCATTAATTTATTAATTAATACACGCGGCCAATTTGGGATTTACATAATCGAAATGTTTTCGTCGCTACACTATACGAAATTCCAAAGCATCCAAACTCGTTTTTCTCCCAAAATTGAATACCGACATTTTGATCCCCGAATCGAGAATATCCCCCCCCCCGACGTCGAGCCAACTACACTTACGCAGACAACCACAAAGCGATCCCTTTCACGCGTGGGCAAGGTCCTTTGACAGGCGCGTACGACCGAAACCCTCGCCATCACGTCCAGGAACAACGGGGGCACAAGAAGAAGAAGAAGCAGAAGAGGAAGAAAGAGAGCTGTAGAGCGAAGGAGGCAGAGAGCGTGAAATTGGAGAAGCCGGTCGTCGCGCAACAGCTCCAGCTCTCCTTGATATTGCGCCAGCCGCGCGTGGTTCACAGTTTAAACGACCTTGAACTTCGATGACTCGCTATACGTTATACATGTACACGTGTTGTACGCGCGTGTGTGCAGGATTCGCTACCTGCAAGCGACAGTTATATATTTAGAGAGAGAGTGAGAGAGAGAGAGAGAGAGCTCGGGACGAGCTGCAGTTTGCAATAAAACTTTTTAATTGATACGCTCCGACAAGCGCTAAGTGTTTCGGTGGACCGAAAGGAGTTCGCCGATCGTGTAATGGTTAATTTCGCGAGGGAAGTTCGAATAGTCGTCGTGCTTATATAGTTAACGAGGTCTGCGCGCTGATTTGTTCGAGGCCTGTGCTGTGGTTACTTCCTCCAAGATTTTTTTTTGCGGAATTCCGGCCGATATTTTGCCGTTTTCTTAATCTCCTGCGGCGCTTTACAACCGAGGATCCTTTGTTTAAGCGAATGTTCAAATTTGCTGCTAATCGTGTTTATTGGCACGGTTTCTTTTCGTAACAAGTGACGCTTCTTAATTGGAAATTCTAAACATAGAGCAAAGCTTTCACACAAATCATTTTCTACTCTACTTTGAATGGATGATTTCAAATTTTCATGTTTCCAATCGCAGAAATATAGATTGAACAAGGAAGCATGAAATTCTATCGCTAATGCATAAAAACATTGCGATAACAAGTGAAGATTCGGTCAGGCTATAATAGCTTTGCCTTAAAATATCGCGACGATACTTTACGACCGATATACTAGAAAACCACGAAAATTTTTATCTCCTCATCGCGTCGGTTCTCCCATATAAATAACGCGTCGAGCGCGCAGCACCTAAAAAATATCACACGTTTTTCCACTGCAATCCACTCTTCCGCACTTCCTCGCTCTTATTTCATCCTCCGTCATAACGCCTTCCCGTCTTCTCTCCCTCACACACACACACACACACACAGATATTTTTTACCAACATCTTGCACTGTCTCGCGTTACACACACAAACTCGTGTTCCACTTTTTGCCTCAGTCGTCGGCGAGTGTGTGTGCCCGTATGTGTATAAGGAGCGATATTGTCGTCACCTCTCGCGCGAGAAAGACGCGCGGGGCACAAATCAGCTGCTGCGAGATTGCCGGCCGGTGATAAACCTTATACTCTCTCTCTCTCTGTCTCTCTCTCTCTCTCTCTCTCTACTCTACTCTCTCTCGTGTCTCGGTCTGTATCCGGAATGAAAGACGAGCGAGAGGGAACTGAGATTCTTTGTTTAAGAGCTCGCCAAAAGGAAGGACGCAGGTGTATGATCCGTAAAATGGAAGTGACGATATTTTTTTACTTCCCTTTTTCGCAGTACTCTCTCTCTCTCTCTGTCTCTCTCACACGCACACGCTTCATATATACGTATTCATGGGAGTGCTCGGCGAGGCGTAAAAATTATGCCCCGAACTCGAGAGCTGCTCTCATTTATGCCGGCGGACAGCTTTATAAGTGTTTGATCGGTTATCTCTCCTTAAGCATGTGTGAATTAATCGGGACGCGCGCTCACCGATCCGAAAATTAACCAACTCCACGCAATAAATTTCACCATCATCATTGCAGATATATATAACTTCGCTCTGTATGTTCCATTACGCGAATGATTCGTTTTTATGGCGTTTAATTACAGGCCTCCTCCCTCCTCCGCCCCCGGAAAACTTATTGCCACAATAAATAACAATATACAATTGTTCAACTTAATTACAGAACTTTGTACACACACACACACACACACGAGTTCACGCGCGAAGACGTAATAGCAACGGCGCAGTTTCCTTTAATTAAACAAAACTCCGGGGCAACAAAAGGCTCAGGGTGTCTAAGCGATAATTAATCTTCCGCGCGCGCTCCTAGCCAATCATAATCCCTTACGATCGCGATAAATCAGCAGGGCCGCGATATATCTACATATACACGCGCTATGCGAGAAACAAAAAACAGTATATATATGTATAATAGCCCATAAATCTGGTGTAGTAGCGCGCTTTGCCCAACTTTCCGCTGCTGGGCGAGAGCTCTCGTGTATACCGTGTATTATACTCTACCTTCGCGTCTCGCGCCCACCCATAAGGAAAAAAGCGGCAGTTTCGAGCTCGCGAAATCCAATAATTAAGCCGCTAATCAAGAGCGTAAGAAGAAGGGGGGGACCAAACGGTTGCTGTACCACAAGATACGGCAGCGATCCTTGCGAAAGCAGCGAGTGTCCGCATGCGTGTGTGTTTATATACATACATAAAGGAGGAATGAGCAGCGCTCGCGCGAGCAACCCAAAAGCCGAGGGAGAGAGAGAGAGCCTGTTATTATCGTCACGCAGCAGCAGCAGCTCGAAGACGAGTCGACGAAATAAAAAAAAAGGGCCGACTTTTCTCTATATATGCGTGTACATGTATATATATGTAGGATGAAGGAACTCTTGCGAGTAACGCTGCGATGCGTGAGACGAGGGCGCACGTAATTACTCGCGAGAAAGCTCAGTATAATGTGTATAGCGGGAGCCGCGAGTTCGTGGCGGTAATGTAAGAAAAGAAAAAGGAAGGGAAAAGAATCGGTGATTTTGGAAAGTTTCGCCGTGTTTGCACGCGCGATCGTACTTATACATATATATCGTACGCTTGTGGTTTTTGAGGGGAGCGAGCGATCGGCGTGAGAGAGAGAGAGAGAGAGAGAGGCGCGACTGATGGTTCTTCGTTTTCTGCGGCTCGCTCGATATTTCTCCTCTTACCGTATACATGATATGTACCGCGGCGCCGACAGATTCAACACAATAGCCGTGAACGAAATCGCGTATACATATATGCAGGTGCACTGTTGATCTCGTTTGCGGACTCAATTCCGAGTAAACACAGATACGGATTTCCAATAATAACGATCGTTGTTAATCTTGCAAAATCGTCGAATTCCGCGTAACCGAGTCCATGACGACAATTTTCGCAACTACTTTTTCTCGCAACGCACAGCTTTAATTGCCCTCGGCGCATATATATGTAATAAGCGGAATTCCGACGGCGTCATAGCAGCGGCGAATCCATCATCGCTAGCGAGCGTTCTACGCTTCCAGCATATATATACGCTTCTTTTGCTCCTTCCGCAAAGTATATGCAGCCGACATCCGATTTCCTCTCGTCTATATAACGTCCGCTGCATTAATATCGGCACGCGCGTGTCGTCGTCGTCTACCGCAGCGGAATAGATATCGACGCATACCTCATGACATACGCGTGTATCGTAAAAAAACGAGTATATATATATGTGTGTGTGTGTGTAGGTATATAGATGAACGTTGTCGATCGGCATGTCGCGTGCCGATCGAGGCACTTTATCCCGGGGTGCTTTTCCGCGAACGAGCGGCCGCGGTATATACTTTCAATCGAGCGCCCGCGAACAATGAGCCCCCGTCGTTGATTTGTCGATGAGCTGCTGCCGCGGCAGCGAAACCTGTTGATCCGCGGTCACTTTATTTTTCTCTATTTGCCCACGGTTCGCTGTACTTCTTCACTCCTTCTTCGTCTTCTTCTTCTTGCGCGAGACTCGATGCCGCGTACATTCCTCGTCGTAACGCAACTGTCGCTTCACCTGCATCGATGTCCATGATACTTTTCCGCGCCTGGATTCTTCCGACTCGCAGAATGCACTAGCTTATATTCTTTTCCCTTTATACGTTGTCGTTCGTTATTTTCTTTACAGGACGATTTAATTCGAGCGCTTGTTATATTTTCAGCGCTGCAGTGGCGAAGGGCAATCGAGACTGTACAACGCAGCGAAAGTAGAATAGCATTGGATAAATGACGATTTCTATAATATTATCTTTCTGTGAGAATTTTTTTCTTTTAAATTTGTAACGAACTCGTTATTTTTTCTATAAAAGCGATCAAAATATTACACCGGATTATGCGAACGCTAAGCTGCTTACGCTAATTCTAGATGCATAACTTGATCGAAATGGTCATAAACTTGGCAGTTTCTGCATGTATGGCTCTGTAAACACACACTCGACTGACCAACATAGGTTAATGCACGCGATTAAGATCGATATTGTAAATCACAGGTAAGATTATTGCCACCACGCGGACGTGTTGATAAATCAAGCAATAAAAAGTGACTCGTACGAGCCTCCAGAGCGCAAGCCACTCGATCGGTTCATATATTTAAAAAAAAGGGAAAAAAGAGTCGCTGCAGCGCGCGCACGCGAAATAAAAAAAAAGGTTACGATGTTTGTATATCTCAATTTGTCAAAGATATTTTCCCTTGTAACGAGAGGCTCTCTCCGGGGTCGAATAATAAAACGCAAAAACGCTTATACCTATATATGCGCGCCTGCATAAGCCGATCCTCCGAATCGTAAAACGAGTTAGCATAAATTAAGAAATATATATAACGGGCGTATAAGAGCAAACGCTGCTGCTGCACTGGCACACACACAGACACACACACACACACACAGGTTTAAAAGTGAAGAGCGAATAAAGCAGAGAAGAGAACAACTAAAAAAAAAGAAGAGATAAAAGAAGCGAAGCGTCGTAAAAGAGAACGGAATTCGTTATAACGTAAAGAGGATATCTCACTCTCTCTCTCTCTCTTTCTCTCTCTCACTCACTCTCGTCATCTCGAAGTATTCTCCGCTTATACGGGGATACATATTTTTCTCGCTCGCACCGCTCACCAGACGCATGGGGGCCAGGACTAAGAGGATTAGGTTTTTCGTTCGACAGTCGGTCGACGTCAAGCCGCATATATCGGCGAGCGAGAGTTTCGTGATAGCCTGGGAGCTGTTTTCCGTGGAACGGAAGATGAGCCGCGTCGGATATACTTTTATCTTCTAGCTCATCGAGCCTCTGCACCCACGTATTCCATCCTATTGTATGCATCAGATTGTGGGAAGGAGGGGGGAGGGAGTAGGGGAGAAGAAAAGCGCACTTGTAAGCAGATGCGATGGATCGTCGGTTATTTCAAAGATTCGGGATTAGCCGCGTTCGCTTCTAAATATCTTGGGTGTGAAATTTCACGGGGTTAAGCGTGAAAATACGGGGCTACTGGAATTTCGGGCTTGTTTCCGCTTCGTTAGAGTTTAATTGCGCCGATCTCGAGTAATCCTATCGACCTTAAAGTATTCGGTCATTATACAATGAAATACTGCGGTGCTTTTATACGCTTTGACAGAGTAGGAGTTTAATCAATCGAACGAGTAAAACGCTTAAAGTATCTTTACTCATTACTGTCAGGGCCTATAATTACCTCCGAGCAATTTACGACTAGTAATTAAGTGTTTTTACTAACTTAAAAAAAAGTAACGGGAAACTTCCAAATATTTTTCCGCGATTTCGCTCGATTTAATTTATCGACGTCGCACTGCAGCATTATTTACAACCTCGCTGAAATTCGAGCTATCAAAAAATATTTTATAGTACAGAGCGCGAGGATTGATTTTATTCATTTTTGCAGTTGGGTTTTACTAACATTTTGCCATTTTACCATAGCGCGTAAAATATCCATTTCCTAAATAAACAGTCAGAATAAAAATCTCTCCGAATAATGCTCTCAATTCTCTGTAAAGTATACACTGCAAAGTATACACTACTTTTATCAGCCGAACCAAATTCGGCGAGAGCTGGAACGATAAAATTTTCGCGTATAATAGTACGTGTCTAAAGTAACTTCGAGGAATTGGTAATTATAGCTGGAGGGCAAAAAACGAAAGCCGAATAGCGATGATCTACGAGGAAATCCCTTTAGCCGACAGAACAATATCGCCGAGCGTCAAAAGTATATATGTCGCTGTCCACGAGGCAAGGTAAAGACGCTATTTTTGTCATACTTTTCTGTTTTAGCGTCTCCTCCTGTACTCGTTATCTCCCTACCTCTCTCTATTTGAATTACTTTGTTTACCTGCGAGAAAAGTGCCGCGGATATAATGACATTTCATTATTACGGCAATTCCTCCTTTCTTCCTTTCTTCCTTCTCTCTCTCTCTCTCTCTCTCTCTCTCTCTCTGCTTTTCAATCGTTTCTCTCTCGCTTGTACGCGTTTACGGCGTCCCGCAAAAACGAGTCAAAAATTAACGTGTACGCAAGAAAACGCTTCTAATATGAATGAAACTCGGCGTTTGTCGTAGTTTTCGCTTTTAAATCCTCCGACAATATAAAATACCCTGTTGTGTGCAATAGAAAATTCAGTCTCGAAACCCGAACACGCCCAACCGATCCAAGGCAACAACATGCAGTCACGAAATAATTTAAAATTCCACGCGATCTCTCGTCGGTCTACGCCACACGTATTTTTTAACCGCGCCTAAAACTTATATGTGAGCACGTATGTATATGCGGGGGAACCGTGAAAAAAAAAATTGTGTACAACGCGCGAAAGTAATAATTTAAACCCATGCTCTCTCTCTCTCTCTCTCTCTCTCTCTCTCTCTCTCTTTCTCTTACAAACGGATTTGTTTTCTTTATGTTAATTTATTTTGTGTTGTCGCCTATACATCGTTTTTAATTGTGTGAGTGTATTTATTAGTGTGAATGGGTGCATGTGTGCAATGAGTGAATGTTAAATTTTAGAATACAATTAACTGATAGATATTGACCGCTCGATTTATCTTGTTTGCATGTATTTTAAGATAAGACGCTCTGTGATATTTACCTGTTAAATATTTTTAAGACTGATTTTTTGATTAAAATTTTTAACATATGCTGTGATATCATAGATAGTAACAAAGTGCAATATTTATATAGAGTAGCGAAAAATGAAGACTGTCTTTTATATACTGTAAAACCATATGTATAC